>JAIKVH010001196.1:0-10256 GCA_024679275.1 Phytophthora niederhauseri
TCCGATGCAGCAGAGGCGGAAAAACACAAACGACTGCACAACACCAGTGATCGCCTAGGTGGGCGAGATCTACGAGTTCTTCGTGACAATTTTGAGGCGATGGGTGAACGCGATCCAGGAGCGAAAGCCAAAAGCCCCGCGTCTGAGAGCTCGGTGACGACGACGTACGCTGCGTCGAAGAGAAACCAAGCAAAAAAGCGCATGGATTCTATTGACAAAGAGTTAAAAGAGGCAGAGGCTGCCCACGCTGCTATGGGATCGGAAATGAAGGAGCTACTGCTCTTCTTCCGCGAAGACGCGGATCGCAGAGCCGAAGCGGAGGGGAATCGGCGACGAGAGGAACGCGATGAACGGCGCGCAGAGGAGAAACGAGAGCGGGAAGAGCGAGAGAGGGTTCGCCGGGAAGAAGCCGCTCTCGTCGAAGCCAGACGTCAGCAAGACCGCGAGAGTGCAAGAGAACACCTTGAAGCCGCGGAAAAGAGAGAGGAAGCAGCTAGAGCGGAGCGTCGAGAAGAAGAGGCCGAGCGTCGCCGACAGTTCCAAGCTCGGCTTGAGCAAGACCGTGCTGAAGCGCGGCAGCGCCACGAGCAAATGATGCTGCTGATCTCAACGATCCACAAGAACAAGTAGTATACGGCAAGATGCGCGCGCAGGGAGGAAGACGTAGTGAATTCAAGTTGCATTGTCCACATAAACAAATTCAACTCACTCTTGTGTATCTCCTATCGTCCTCGCCATGGATGAATGTGGTTCGGATCTCACTAATACCGACTGTTCTTACTCTGTAGTTAGCAAGCCGAAAAATGTTGTCCAAACGCTGCTGGCGTTTGCTGCGGTCGTACGGCAACGGCATCAGCAGCCGATGGTAGACCTTCTCGATAGACCCCATACCCCACTCTGCACTCTGTCGTATCGATGTTATTGCCCCAGATAAAGCCTTCGCCGCCGCCCGAACAGAAGGCACCAGTCTACTTGCATCTCCGTCTTCCAGCGGGGTCATGATCCTGCCGATCATGTCACCACTGCAAGGGAAAGCACTGTCTGCTACAACCCCGTAACGATCGTCAGGATTTAGTTCAGCCGACAGCAGCTTGCGCCTGAACTATAGACTGGTATCGCCATCGTTCCAGGACCCCGGGCAGTTATGTTTCGCCCACACGATGAGCCCGTCCGCTGAAAAGCATAGCGTGCCGGTAACGAACACGCCATGTAGCCAACCGTTGTAGTGGGCGTTCTGGATGTCTCTATCTGGAGGCTGCTGCACCTGTGAAGTAGAATCATGATACGAAGATGGTAAGATCACAAATAATGAATCAATATAAACATCTCTTGACGAAAGTACCTTGTAGTTTTTCCCATCCAAAAAGCCCCAGGTAAACTGCAGCATGGGCTGCTTTGCTGCCACCAGGCGAGCTAAAGCTTTCTGCCTGGTGAGCGTTGGCCATACTATCCGAGCGGGCGCAAACCCTCGGAGCCCCGCCGTAAGAGCGTCTTCGGCTGCTGCTAGCACTCGGGTTAGCGTCGTCGGTGGGACGCCAAACATGAGACACAGGCGCCCTCGATACTCACAGCCTACGTAGAAAGCTAGAAGCAAGCCCAACACCTGATGGTGGTGTTGGAGCTTCCGAGGCCGCCCCCCTTTCGAGGAGAAGATAGGAATCTCGTAATGGGGCGCAAAGCGAGATAATAGAAGGTTGGACGAGGATCTATACGACAAGCAATAACGGCAAACAATAGTTAGAAACCAACTACACACTCAAATACTGCATAGTTCTCTTACCGCGACAGACTTGTCACCGTTAGCATGTTCTTATCCGATCCCTTGAGCCACGTGTCCATCCAGGACGATGACTCGGGATCCTTTAGGCAGTCTATGGTGATGTAATGGCGCATTCGGGTGAGCCGCTGCCACTCCCAGCGCCTGCGCTCGTCGTACAGCCGGCGTCTCAAGTCTCGGAGAGTCTCGAGCGAGCGACGGCGCGTCCGGGACGAAGCACAGAGCATCAGCAAAAAGCTTGTATCCGGGCGAGACATGGTGCTGGAAGAAGCGCAGGAGGGGTAAATGACTCGGTTGCTCGGAGAGGGTCGACGCGACCTTTGCCGCCGAACGAGATCTTGACAAATAGAGATTTTTTGTGAAATTTTGTCCATCTTGAGATCGTCTCCTTTCAACCTACATAATGAGATCAAGGTATTCATACTTCAAGCGGCAAAGATCGCCGGACACAGATAACTTTTAATGATGGTTTTGGCCTAGGTGTTTATCACCTTCGATTTGCAGACGTTTGGTCGGCGAGTCGGGTGATCAGAATTTTTCGATTAAACTTTTTTATCTAGGTTTTGGAAGGCGCCCAGTGTCGTGAGCATCCAGACCGCATGTTGAAGCTGTTCGTGGGGCCAAGCATCAAATCGCATGGTTGAAGTCGACTGGATCGCCTTCAGCACTGCGACTCGATGCTCGGTCCTTGGCGTGCCGTACACTAGGATTTCGTGAGTCCGCAGCCGCACGTTGAGCCCATGGAGGGGCGCGAAATCTTAGCTCGCCATTCCGGCGCCTCCTCGACGGTCTCAGGAGACGAATATGAACCGTTGATTCCGCCTGCTCCTAGGGCGGCTGCACTACATGCACAGCCGTGCAGGTACGGCCGTTCCATTCTCCCCTTTGCGGGCTGGAAGGAAGCGAGTGAGCTAGCTAGCGAGTAGCTGTCGATAGAGAGGGCGGGCGTTTGAGCAGCGAAAGACCGACATGATGGAAGGGGAGCCCGCAACCCCAGGCGTCACCCACCTACCCGACGAGGAGACCTCCTTCGTCGGGCGCAAGGTGGAGGCGCCGCGACGTCGTCAGCGGCGACAGCAAGCCAAGAAGAAGCGCATCGCGGTGCTGGGCGTGTCGGTCGTGACCATGCTCGCGTTCGGAGCCGTGTGCGCCTTCTTGGCCCTGCCGTCCGGACCTACCGAGACGATGAAGACGGCCGTGTCCCAAGCCATGGAGAGCGATCCGGCGAGCGCCACTGCGACTCAAGTGTTCATCCCCAGCTTCGCCGCCTACGATGAGGACGGAGACGGCAAAGTCTCGCTTGGAGAGTACCTGGATCGACTGGCGATCAACCGCGACGCAGCGCTCAAGCGCGTGGACGAGTCGAGTCTCGACGGCGCGGACAAGACGCAGATCTCGGACCTGCTGAACGAGGACTTCAGCAAACACTCGGACTGTGTACGCGGACAAGACGCAGATCTCGGACCTGCTGAACGAGGACTTCAGCAAACACTCGGACTGTGTCGCGCTCGTCGCGAAGCAGGTAACAACCACACAGTTCTGTTGGTTCAAATATCTGAAGTCAAGCTAACGAAATGATGGCTTCGTTCGTTGTAGGACGAGGACACGATGATGACCAAGGAGAACTTCGATGAGGTTTACGAGGAGATCACGACGGGCTTCTGTCCGCTGAGTGACGACCGCATCCCCTACGAGTACCAGTTGACGGAGACTGCACCGGGCGAGGACGAGCTGGCTCCGACTGAGGTGGACCCTACAACGGGTGACAGCTCGACGACGAGTGGATCGGACGAAGCGAGTGCGTCGACTTCAGCAAGTGAAGAGGCTGCGTCTACCCCAAGTGACGAAAGCGCCTCGGATGGTGCCGCTCCGCCTAGTAACGAAGTCGGATGGAACCCCGACCAGCCTACGCTGCCGCCACGCGTGATAGTCGATGACGACGCAAAGCCTGAAGAAGGTGTTGGGGAGGGACAATGGAATCCGATCTACCCGAGCGACCCGCCGATTCCGGCCCCCAGCAACGATCCGCAGGAAAACGCGTGGACTCCCGAAGAGCCCACCGATCCACCGAGTGCCGTCACTGCCGACACTGAAAGTGAAGAAGATTCAGCTAGTGCTTCTCAGGAAGCACCACGCGCTAGCAACGGTGTCGGCGAAGATGAATGGAACCCAGTGTTTCCAACCGAGCCTCCGTCTCCGTCAAGCGACAAGGATCAAGAACAGAAGGCGTTTTCAATCGGTACCATGTTGGGCCCCGAAGTGGCCGCGTACGAGACCCCGCTCGCCGAGACGTCCCCCGAAAGCGAGCAGCATGGGCCCCGAAGTGGCCGCGTACGAGACCCCGCTCGCCGAGACGTCCCCCGAAAGCGAGCAGCAAGCGGGTGTCCATAACGCCTACGCGGGCGCTGCAACCGAAGCCGGTGCATTCACGAGTCCCGAGACGACCACCTACGGCGAGAGCACTGGCACTCAGTCCGGCGCGGAGACAGTAGCGTACGAGTCACCGTTTATCGCCGGAAACGAGCAGCAAGCGACAGTCCGGCGCGGAGACAGTAGCGTACGAGTCACCGTTTATCGCCGGAAACGAGCAGCAAGCGGGTGCATCCACTACCTACACGAGTCCTGAGACTACTACTTACGGCGAGAGCACCGGTACTCAATCCAATCCGGATGCTGCCACGTACGAGTCTCCGTTCGCGGCTAAGTCTACTGAGGGTAAGCTAGCGGATGCGTACACCAGCGCTGAGACGACAGCGTACAAGTCTCCGGTGGTGGAGGAAGCTCCCAAGGACGAGCAACAAGTTGGTACCTACAGCACCTACACGACCACTTCCGGTGAGAACACCGGCACTCAGACCAACACGGCTTACGAATCCCCGAATTCTGAAAATACTCCTGATGAACAGCAAGTGAGCACATCCAACACGCTCACCAGTGCCGAGACGACGACTACACAGTCTAACCCCGAGACGCCTGCGTACGAGCAGGAGAAGGCCCCCAAGGATGAACAGCAGGCTGGTGGCTACAACGCATACACTGGCGCTGAGACGACGAGCACTCAGTCCAACCCGGAGTACAAGTCGCCGATTGCTGAGACGCCACCCAAGACCGAGCAGGAAGCTGGTGCATTCAACGCCTATGGTGAGACTGCTGGTACTCAATCCAACCCAGAAGCGGTGGCTGAGAAGAAGAATCAACGCCTATGGTGAGACTGCTGGTACTCAATCCAACCCAGAAGCGGTGGCTGAGAAGAAGACATCTGAGGGCGTTGCTACGTACAAGTCGGACACTACAACTACCGGCGCGACTGCTACTGACGGGGCTCCTGTGGGTCAACAATCGACTGAAGCCTACAACAGCTACAACGACGACTGCTACTGACGGGGCTCCTGTGGGTCAACAATCGACTGAAGCCTACAACAGCTACAACGCCTATCAAGGCTATCCCAACAACTACAACAAGGAGGCTGCTAACGCGTACACGGGTGCCGGGACGACGTATGGCAATCCAAGCGGCCAGCAGCCAAATGGGGCTTACAACCAAGGCTACTACAGCGGCTATACGGGTGCTGCCAACAACGCTGGGGCCTATAACCAAGGCCACTACAACGGCTACTCGGGTGCTGCTAACAACGGTGGCGCCTATAACGCTTACCAAGGCTACGGTGGCCACACAGGTGCTACCAACAATGCGGGTGCTTACAACGCGTACACGGGCGCTGGGACGACTACTTACGGCGGTGGACAGCAGGCAGCGGGAGCTTACAACTCTTACAGCGCTTACCATGGCTACAACGGAGCCGGACAGCAGACCAGTGGGGGCTACAGCGCCTACAATGGCTACACTGGTGCCACGACTGCTGGCACCTACAAGTCGTACACAGGTACTGCTGGGACGACTGAGTACGGCGGCAAGAGGCAGCTACGTTCGGCGGGGAGCCCTGCTAAGCGCCTTTAAGGCGATGGTGGGGTATATTTCAGCTGTGCGGATATCCGCTGGGCGCAAAGGTCGGGGAGAAGAGAGGTTGGCTTGCTGAATGGTGTCTACGAGGCCGATGGAGAGCGGTGAGAACGACCTCGGTTCGTGGCAACAGTATGCGCGTGCATTATATTGTTTTTCTTTGGTCGGCGTAATGAAGAAGGAAATACACTTCGGAGTTTCACTGGCACGTTGTGGCTGCGTTCTCGTCAAGAACGTGCTCTGTCGACTCCACTCTCATTTGCCACGCTCCAATGTCGCTTAGTAAACTGGATTGCGAAATCCTATCGAGCAATCGAGCGCTTCAATGCGAACGACTCTACTTCGTACTTTCGAGTACTTTCGCGTACTTCCGAGTAGCGTTTAGTGCACTCGGACTTTCGAGTAAAATAAACTGTATCAGTTTGCAAACACTGACTCTACTTTAAAGGTGGTGCTTGCTGTGATGGCATCAGTACTTTGGGACGATATTTTTCTTTTGTTATGTATTCGTACTGGGCTCTCCTCCGGTTCCTTCCAGAGTGCGCGACTTTTGCGTAGTTCACTCCAAGTGTACTCGAGATTAAGCTTTCGTTTACTTCCAGAGTGCGCGACTTTTGCGTAGTTCACTCCAAGTGTACTCGAGATTAAGCTTTCGTTTTCAGCTGAGACGAAGACCAACACGTGTTCAACGACATCAATTGCTGCGTTATAAGTCATCGTGGATCTCGAGCAAGATTGCGTCCAAGGAGCCCTGCGTTCGGATGTGCAAGCGCGATGTTCACTCCTTTTTGCAAGGCGATCACTCCCCCTCGCCTGCATTCTCCTTCCAGAGTGCATGCTCTTCAAGTTGCCGTGCTCACAGCTGACGTCAGACTCCTCTGGGTCGGACACAGCCTCAGTGATCCCTAGTACACTCACTTTACAAAACTTCCTCTCGACAACAAGTCACCAAGCAACTTATCAACCATGTCCAGTATCCCTGCCACGTTCCAGGCCTACGAGTTTGCCAACTACAGCGACGCGCTCACGGAGACCAAGCTGAACACGCAAGTGCCGCAGAAGCCGCTGGGGCCCAACGAGGTCCGTGTCAAGGTGTTAAGCGCGGCCGTGAACCCGCTTGACTACAAGCTGCACTACTTCGGAGCCATGGTCATTGCGGTTGGCCCTACCGCCGAGAAACCTCTTCGCATGGGCTTCGACCTGTCCGGAATCGTCGTCGAGGTCGGCAGCGACGACGTCCGCGGCCTCAAGGTGGGCGACACTGTCTTCGGCTCCTGTGACATGGCCGGCATGGGCAGCTTCGCCGAGTATGTGGCACTGGAGGCCGACCACCTCGCGTTGAAGCCCAGCAATGTGACGTTCAATGAGGCTGCCGGCGTGTCAATTGCCGGTCTCGCTAGCTACCAGGGACTCATCAACCGCGCCAAGATCGAGGCTGGACAGCGCGTGCTGGTGCTGGGCGGCGGCAGCGCCACCGGTCAGTTCGGCATCCAGATCGCCAAAGCCTTCGGCGCCGAGGTGATCGCGACCGCCAGCCCCCGCAACGCTGAGCTGGTCAAGTCCCTCGGCGCCGACCAGGTGATCGACTACACCGCGCAGAAGTGGGTCGACGCCCTCGCCGAGAACTCGGTGGACGTCATCTACGACTGCGCTGTGGAGTCGGAATCCTGGTCCACCGACGCCCAGAAGATCCTCAAGAAGAACACGGGTAAGTTCTTGACCATCGGCATGGTGGAGAACCAAGCCGAGTCGCCGATCGGCGCCACGCTCATCCAGTACTACTGCCACCCGATCGCCGAGGACCTCGAGGGTCTCCGGAAGCTCATTGCTGCCGGCCAGCTGAAGACTACCATCGATTCGGTCTACCCCTTCGACAAGCTGCTCGACGCCATCAAGCACCAAATGAGCGGCCGTGCCCAGGGCAAGATCATCATTGAAATTGCCAAGGAGTAAGTAGCTGAGTGTAGTGCAGTGTATACTCACATGCCATCGGCTAGCAATAAAGCGCGAAGCGACCCTTGTTTGCTTGCATACATTTATCACGATGAGGGGCTGTTGTTTGTTGCCTTGCAGCATTTGCTCAAGGCTGAGCCGTGAAGGCTTCCCAGGTCGTTGTCAAGGCATTGGTACTTCACAGCATGAGTGCTTGGTGTTTTGGCGCCACCGACTGTGGTACAAACGACCATAGGAATCATAGTTTTACAAACCACTGATTAGTGTTTGGACCACTAAAACCTCGCTGCTGCAGCGGTCTGAGTGGCCAAGACCGCAATTTGTTATTGACACACACGAGAACTTGGTGACCACAAAGACGACCATGTGCCGAGGCTCTCGCGGCCAGCAGCAAATGCACCAAGTCGTTTAACACTGCCACCTCATGACCGGGATGCAGATGGCGGTGGGTGTCAACCGCGAACATTTGTCGGCGGCGTCATGTTCGCTGTCGGCAAACTTCAACACACTGCGGAACCGCCGGGAGAATCTGAAGTTTCATCGAACGTCCGCCATTGGCTGTATTTCTTCTCAAATCTCAGTTGATTGGTTAAAAGTCTGAATTATCAGAAACCAGCGCTACGGCTTGACAAGTTGCACTTTGCCACCACCACCCCGTCCTCCTCGGTTAGCAACAACACGGCAACACGCGAGAAGTGCGAGAAGCTACACCATTCGCCCTCATCCCTCAGTCCTCTCGACGTCGACCACTTTTGAATTGGCGCGGGGCCGCCCAAGCCTCTTGCTCGCCTTCCTCTCCCTCGCCTCGCACCGAGTGAGCCGCCAGCAGGTTCTGACCCTGACTGACCATCACTCCTGCAAGTTGCTGTTGTCTTTATCAACGTCACTTTCGATTCCGCCTGCTGGAGCGCAACCCGACAGTCAGAGAGAGAGAGAGGAAGGCCAGCCCCGACCCAACTCAATCCGACCAGCCAGCCAGCCAGTCTCAGCCATGGCGGAAGCGCATCAGGCCATCGGCGTCTTCGACGAGCACAAGCGCGGCGTGGAGCTGCTGTACTCGGACGAGGGCATCCGCGTGTCCTTCACCATCCCGCCGCCCCACGAGCTGCGCCGCAGCGTCGTCCGCGAGCTCTTTCACCTCCAGCGCGCGCTCAAGCGCGGCGTGTACCCGGCGCCGCCGCTCGTGGCCATCCTGACGGTTGTAGCCATTTCGGTGATCGTCGTGCTCTCGCCCTCTGAGTCGTGGTGGCGCAGTGGACCCATTTCGGTGGTCGTGTGGCATGTCGGCAACTTCTTGATGCCCTACTGGCACCTGCTGCCCAACTCGGTCTATGTGGCGTACCTGGCGGCCTGGGCGGCGTTCCTGGGGCTGCTGCTGCTCATGGCGGTGCAGAGGCTGTTCCTGCGCCTGCTGCTGAGCTACAGAGGCTGGCTGTACCTCGCGCCGAGGCAAAAGAGCCGCGTCGTCATGGCCTGGGCGGCGCTGCTCAAGATCTTCGGCGGGCGCAACCCGTTGACGTACTCGTTCCAGGACGCACTGCCTCGACTCCCGCTGCCGGCGCTCAAGGACACGGTACAGAGATACCTCAAGTCGGTGCACCCGCTGCTGACCCCCAAGGAGTACGAGGAAGTGGAGCGCATGGCCGACGAGTTCGTGCACAAGGAGGGCCCCAAGCTGCAGTTCTACCTGTACCTCAAGAGCTGGTGGTCGTCCAACTACGTGACGGACTGGTGGGAGAAGTACGTGTACCTCAAGGGCCGCTCGTCGCTCATGATCAACAGCAACTACTACGCGCTGCCTGGGGCCAACCTGGACTTCAGTCTCACCAAGAAGCCCGTGGCTCTGGCAGCTGCGCTGGTGCACGAGTTCTTGCTGTTCAAGCAGGACCTGGACAGGGAGCAGCTCGCCCCGCAGCTCATCCGCGGCATTGTCCCGCTCTGCATGAGTCAGTACCAGAGGATCTTCTCGTGCACTCGCATCCCTGGACGCGAGACCGACACGCTCAAGCTGTACCACCACAAGTCCAAGCACATTGCCGTGTTTTGCAACGGCCGCGTGTTCAAGATGCCGCTGTTCGAGAAGGGCCAATACGGCAAGCTGCTGACCAAGTTCGAGATCCAGCGGCAGTTTGAGTGGATTGAAGCAACATCTCTGGCAATGGGAACGTCATCCAACGCTGAGCAGAACTTTGCTGCCCTTACCGCTGCAGGCCGCATCGAGTGGGCGGAGAACCGTGAGCAGTTCTTCTCGAGCGGTATCAACAAGCGGTCGCTGGAGGCTATCGAGTCCGCGGTGTTTGTCGTGGTGCTGCAGAACGAAGAGGCCAAGGACTGGAGTTCGATGGGCAAGGATCTCATTCACGGCAGCGGAGGCAACCGCTGGTTCGACAAGTCCTTCAACCTCGTCGTCTACAAGAACAGTGTCGCTGGAATCAATGCGGAACACGCCTGGGCGGACGCACCAGTGATGGCCCATGCGTGGGAGCAGGTGTACACCAAGCAGTGCTACACTAACCCGTACGATGCGAATGGAGACACGCTGGTGCAGTCGGAAGACGAGCGCTC
>JAIKVH010001197.1:0-10253 GCA_024679275.1 Phytophthora niederhauseri
ACTCAGGATAAGCTGGAGCGGCTGCAGGCTCGATTCGGAGACACTGGCGAAGGACCAAGCCACGGAACCACCAGAAACATGTTCAGTCAACTCACTCGTATCCACCAGCAGCAGAGCGAAGAGGAGTTGGCTAGGAAAAACTCCTTCGCTGCGCGGTCCAATCAATGCGAGGACAACGGCGTGAGTGCGACCGACACGCTTCTGCTCCACGGTGCAGTGCGCTTATCGAGCTGCAGTAAGCGCACCGGCAACGACCCCGCCGCTGGTTCCAAGATGCATCGTAGTGTAGCAAAGCTTGGGGAACGGCAGCCAGCAATTGGCAATATGCTGGTTCTACTTGGCGATGAGAGCCAAGCTACACCAGCACTGCGTCTCAGCTGGCTCCAACAACTAACAGAATCGATCGCTTCACCAACAGCAACCACCTAGATAGTGAATACAAGCTAGCCCGAGCCAAACGAAGTGTAAGCTTACTATACCGTTTTCATTGTCCGCTTAGATCCAAGCTGCAAACGTCGGCCAGGCTTACTTCCGGGTGCTTTTGGCGCCGAACAGGCTCTTCCTGGGAGCGTGGACGAACTTAGCGCCCCAGGCCTTTGATGAGCTCTTCCCATCCTTCATCTTTGCCAGCACAGCCGACACCGTGTCGGAGGACAAGTGCGAATACTTGCCTCGCGTCTCGCTGAGCACATGGAACAGCACAAGTTAATATACGAGCTCGTTTTAAAACTGCAAGTACAATTCAGCAGCGTACCGTTGTTGTGGATCCAGAAACGCTTCAACCGCGCCCGAAACGAAGAGATCAACCAGGTGCGTGACTGGAACAAAGCAGTCCTTCAGTTGAGCAATTGGGACCGACTCGATGAAATCCAGCAGAACGTCCAGGTTGCGCTTAAAGTTGGCGATGCCCTCCATGTTCAGCTTCTTCACCGTGGGGCCACTCAAAATCTGCTCCAGCGACTTGGCCAGGTAGCTACAGGAGGCGAAATGCACTGCTTCTTGGACGGCTGGAGGTAGCTGCTCCAATTGCGCGAACGTCACCTTAAGGTAGTTGATAAGGTCCCACATGGAAGGGTCTGGCTGCGTTAGGACAGCGCTCGGAGTCCAGTTAAGGTAGTAGAAGCTCGAAAGGAGCTCATCAATCTTCTTCAACTGCGGAACCACAAGAACATAGGTTAGACCCTGTACAGTAAAGTGGATAAATATACTCAACATATACGTACCATCAGCTCACAAACCATATCTTGGGCTCTAGTTGTCGTACTGTCGAATTTCTTCTTCGCTGCAGCCTTGCTCAGTAGCAGACGACTGGAGCAAGGCTTCACCAGCTGCGTATTGGCTCCTCGAAGCGTGTTGCTGACACTGTAACCATACGTCCGCGCTTCCCACGCTTCAGTTTGTATCTTGACAAGCTCTTCGAAGCGGTCACACGCGCAAGCCAAAAATGACGCGTTCGTGCCCATCATAACAGCCTGTAAACCAACAAAACCAGCGGCTATTAGATTGATCACACAAGTACAGGGATGGGGGCCTTCTCAACATTACCGTCGACACTTGGAGGTCCGTGTGCTGGTCGATGACTTCGTTGAGAGTATCGTTGAGGAATCCAAGAGCCTCAATGGTGTCGTTGCGGACCCATTCACCCCAGTCATCGATGTTTAAGTACCTATGAATCCCATGGTGTCAGATTATTTATGACTCATTTCCCATACAACACATGCATTGATATCATACCGTTCGTAGTCGAACATCATCTGCACCAAAGCATCGATGCACGTGCAGCTCTTCACGACGACCTGGTCATTCAAGACACACGAGTTAGGTAAGTCGTGCATTTGCTTTGGTTAGTGGCGTGTGGAAACGTACGTCTGTAAACGGGAGCACCACCGGATTCGCTCCCAGATCCACATTCTTCAGCATACGGCCTTCTTCATTTTCCAGCCCGCAGCACTGGAGGGTCTGCAAGACGCCGAATATACTGCTAATTAGCCTTGCCAAGCGCAAGATAACTAGAAATAGTGGCTGTAGGTACCGCCCGAAGCTTTTCGGAAGAAACTTGAACACGCTCGAACGTATCCTTTGACATGAACTCCCGAAGCTGCCTATTTCAGAGCACGACATTAGCTGGGTGTGAGCATCGCTCATACTATTCCTTACGCAACCTCCGTTTATACGTACCTCATGGTGTCAGCCATGGTCGTACTTCGAAAATGGGCCCCGAGGCGGCGGAAAGTGTCGAACATGAGCGTAGAATTATACTCGTGCACTTCATCACTCAACGTTCGCGCGCACACGATCGCCTTGAGCTTAATATCGAGAATCGTGGCCGGCACGTTGATGCTCAGTACAGAGGTGGACACAATGCCGCACAAACTCTGCACTACAAGATGGAATATCCCATTGATCTCCTTCTTGGATAGCAAGGCTGCATCCGAGTAGCGCCAGAGCAAATGCTCAAGACAAAACGCCCCCGTGAACTTCTTGAAAAGCTCTTCGTGCTGGGCTACGAACTTTTCCGGTGTGATCGTTGTCACTGCACCCCTTAGAAACGACGTCAGCTGGAGTTGCGGCTATACAAATAAATCACAAACGTTAGTCAACCTAGAGCCGCCGACTTGGACCAAAGGAGTGGATTCTATCTACCAAGCGATTCGCGTTGTAGAACGCGGCAAGCTCAGGGACTTGGCTCATCACGCGAAACACGTGCAGGATCCTCAGCATTGGCGACAGCTGGGCCAGCGCTTCCTTCATGTAGTTGGCGTGGATGTTGCTTCGCTCACGTAGCGTATCAGCGTCCGAGTTGAAGACCCTGATCGAGGGTAACTTGAAAGTGTCTTCGCCTACTAGCGACCTCCCAGAACTTGTTGGACTCAGCGATGCTCGAGGGCTGATAGGAACGTTTCCGCTGCTGGGGGATCTCCCCAGCACAGCACCAGGAGGCGCATGGCCGCACTTCTCAAGGATATCTTGCTCGTAGTACTGCTCGCTTATCTGATTCTCCAAGCGATGGATAGCCGCCTCACCGATAGCCTGGGTGGGTATCATACATAATTGGTCAGTCTCGAGACCGTAGACACTTTCAGCCCGTGATCCACGAAAACACACGAACCGAAGACGCCGCTCGAATATCTTCCAGCCACACAGATGTACTTCGCTTCGCCTCATCCTTGATCGTCCGCATGGCAACGTGCATCCAGTCACTCATGCGCTGCGGAAACAGCCGACCCTAATGCAGCAGAAGATCGATTCCAGTATGAAAACGGAGCCAACGCGAAAAATATCGACAGCAAAGTGCCTGCGTATCATACCCGGAAGGCTGCGATCTCGACTCGCAGCTCCTCCAGCATTTTGAGTGCATGGAACAGCTTGCCTTGCTGAATGTAGGCTTCAATAGCTGCTGCTAGTGCCACCTGTCCAGCAAAATGCATCGAGTTTATATCAGTCTTCCACTCTGAACCTCCGTTGGACTACATAGCTTACAATGCGCTGACATTGCTGCAACTTCTCGATGGACTCGTCGATGTGCTTCTGCACGGTGTAGCACGTTGCCAGCGAGTCGTGGATCGACAAAACTTCCGATGTGGCGCCAGCGAGCTCGCTCTGGAATCGATGAATATCATTCTACAGCAACAGCACTACTATTTCAGCCATGCATTACTGCTAAATGGAAGTATTAATACAGTATCAATACCTGCAACTTGGAGACGTCCGCCTTCATGCGGACGATCTCCTCGATGGAGTCTACGAACTCCTGGTAGTTGGAGCTGCAGACGTTGCGGATCTCATTCTCCTTTGCCGCCGCGTACTCCTGCAGACTTGCTTCTCGCATACATTAATACTGTACTAATCAGAACAGTAGTCTAATACAATACAATGGCAATTTTACAAAAGTACTATTTCTCCTCACCGGCGAAGTTGTTGCCCCACTGCTTCTCAATCGCGAGCTGGATGCCGGACGCCAGCCGCGCGCGGGACTGCGCGATGTTCTCCACGAGCACAACCCACTCGTTCTTGCTCTGCCATCCGCGTGACGGCGCGCTGACCGCCGGCTTGGAGGCGGTCTCCATGGCGGCGATGTGAGTCTCAAAAATATGAATGATGCGGCCGTTCAAGATCCTTGTGTGTGGAACACCAATTGCCACTGTCATTACGGTACACAACATGACGACCCCCGAAACGGTATCATTCTCGCGAGTTGCAGTTTGCTCTTGCGGTCTTGCGTGCGATGCCAGCACAAGAGGATGGTCCGGCCTGGACTCGCCTAGCCTAGCGTTTATTGGCAGCTGCATTTGTGAGCAAGCACTCTCGTTCTGTATCAAGCACGACACGCAGCCTGCTGCAAGTGCTGGAGTATGGCGATGAGGGGATCACCTGCTTGTCTGTGCAGCAAGCACACACTCGAGCTTCAAGAACAAACCGGCACAGCTGAGCCATAAGCCGAGCCGAGCCGAGCAAAGCGAAGCGGGAGATTGTTCCCTTTTGTGCGCCAGCGTGTTTTGAATCTATGGTACACACTCGGAGCTCGGCGTTCCTACTCTACAAAGGGGTTCAGTGTCTCCAGTTTTGCCTTGCTTGCTCGAAAGAGAGGTGAAGAGTAACGGCGGTACACACTCGGAGCTCGGCGTTCCTACTCCACTGTTGGCTCAAACTGACTTACAAAGGGGTTCAGTGTCTCCAGTTTTGCCTTGCTTGCTCGAAAGAGAGGTGAAGAGTAACGGCAGACTTGGAGGCTGCGAGGCGTGAGTACACCTTCGCTGAAAACTTTTGCGCGTTGTGCTTGGAAGCAGACGACTGCAGCAACATCACGGAGCATATGCGAAGGTGACGGCAGCGCCATATGAAGGGGTTCCAACACTTAGCCTTATTAGCACAGTACACACTCGCAAAACTTTAAGGTGCTTCCAGATATGACGGGAGAAGCGTGGCTACGCTTTTCGAGGCCGGGAATCCCGACCTTGGAAACCAGCACCGACCTTGCGCACTCCCTCGCGAGTTTCCGCGTGGAAAATACAGGTTCATCGGCGCCATTCTGGCTCGCTTGGCGTGCGGGCTGCAGTTCAAGTACAACAACAATTGGGCACGTCGCAATTATAGCCAATCAGAGACGGTCTAGCGCGGCTTTCCAAGCTTCATTCTCGCGAATGTTGCATTTTGGAAGTGCCCAAAACGAGAAACAGGCCTGTCGTGGTCTAGGTGACCTGGCTGTATGAGTCCACGCGAAGAACAAAATTTGTGGCGATGATTTCTCGTAAGATTTATCAGCTTGCGCAGGGGGCCACCGGCGTCGTCGACAAGAGCAGCGTGACCACGTGCAATGCGCTGGAGGAAACACAGCAGCCAAGAGCTGCGTATTGGCGCGCTTCTGCATGGTGTTCTTAGTGAGTAGGAGCCTTACTTTTACAAGTGCAGCGTAGTGAAAGTAAAACCCTCGTGGGAGGTACAATTTCTCGCAGCTAAGCGTGAGCCGGGCAAGGTAGGTAGGATTCTAGCCGACAAGCACATTCCCACGCCCTGGTAATTTCTAGAGATCGCCGAAAGACATGGGGGTTTGTTGGGTCCGAAGTTCGTGATAACTGACAAATTTGGAGAACCAGCGACATTCGAATCACATTTTGCCCATGCGATAAGGTACAGTGGTTCCCTTGTTGTGGCCCCGCTAAATAAATAAACTGCTTCGCTAGCTCTACGCGGCATGGCAGCCCGAGACGGAGTGCAATTGCGGACTTCGGGCTGTATCGCGGTCAAGTATAGTATCCATCCAGTGCCGGCCAGGTGAACTGTTCGCTCCATCGCCGCATAAGAAGCTCGCGCCAAGATGGCGGCGACTACAACAGTATCGTGACGCGCTCGCGAGCCCCGCACTTCCGCTTGGGGCGTCGCATGCGGGGTCCGCGCGGGGGAAAGGGCAGCGCCAGCTCTCTCCGATCACGGTTATGCAGGGAGGACAGGGTGTGTTCGTCCACCCTTGCTGCCCCTCACCGCCGACAGCCGCTGGCGAGACGAAACCTCGTCGTCCAGTTGGCTCACTTGTCAACTTTCCTTCCGCCTACGACTCGCTCGCTCAAGTCTCAGTCGGAGCCCAAGCACTCTCAAGTCAAACAAACCCCTTTCCGACCGATCGCACCCTCCCAAGTCCACCTCGCCAGCAACTCACCGACCATGTCTACCGGTTCCTCCACCACCACGCTGCCGCACCTGCAGGCCTTGTCGCCCGTGACGATGACGCCGACTCGGGCCTCCAGAGCGTCTGCCCCGCTCTCGGTCTTGGAGAAGATCGACCGCATTGAGATTAACCACACCACCGTGCGCGGTGGCGTCGTCTACTACGTGCTGGACGTGTTCCTCGAGCACTCCACGTCGCGCATCCCGACCAATAAGACGGCCAAGCCCTCCTCGAGCGGCCAGCCTGACTACCAGTTGGAGCGCCGTTTCAACGACTTCGCCAACCTGCGCTACCAGGTCTGGGCGTACGCGCAGCGCAAGCACCAAGACGGTTGTGCGTGCAAGTACTGCGACGCTTTCATGAGCTACATCGTGCACTCGATGTCGCAGCCGCGCTTGTTCGTCAAGATCGCCACGGGCGTGGACGCGCGCAAGAAGCTGATGGCGACGTTCTGCAACGAGTTCCTCAGTATGGCCGTCGGCGGCAAGACGGAGCCGCGGCCGCGCAACATCGCGTGCGACGGCTTCCAAGCCGTCCCGTACGTGATGCAGCGCTTCTTCCGGAAGGAAGAGGCATAAGCCTGCAGTCCTGCGACCGATCGAAGGTTGCGCTATGTGTTTTGGCGGAGAGACCGCCCCACATATCTATTCGTATTTATTTTCTAGGCGTGCTACCTCAAGCAACCACCGTAGACCGCATGAGTTCGACGGCAAACTCGTGGCGTAGTAGTACTTAGTCGACTGAATACAGCTACAACATCATTCACACGACACGTACAATACGTTCGAGCCTTTTGCTAATACGGTACCATGACATCGATTTCAGCAAGTATTTCGAGCTCGACTTCACTGGTCCTAGCACTGATATGTGCCGTTACACTTTCCGCGTTGCCATCGACAGCACCACCTCGCGCAAGCCGAGGAACGCGAGGGAGGCCTTGGAGACGATGGCAGCGCCATGGCACCCGCCTTCAGCTCATGGAGCTGAGACGTTTTTCATTCGGTTGCCATAAGGCGATGATACTTTTGTCGCTGCTGGAATTCCCCACATGTTCGTTTGGATCGAAGTTGCCATAAGGCGATGATACTTTTGTCGCTGCTGGAATTCCCCACATGTTCGTTTGGATCGAGCACCAGCTGTGGATTGAAGTGACCCTAATTGGATCTCTACGACAAGCTCACGTTGCTTCATTGCGACGACACCTTCGCGTGCTAGGCCGTCGCCAGGCGGCTCCTTTGAGTGGCTTATCCAGACAAGACGAGATCGCCCTGCCATCTTAGCAGTGCTAAGAGCTCCGTCCCACACTGGCTTCCGTTGCAGCTGATATCGATCGCAAAACTACCAAATGCACGCATATACCCTGAACAATTGAAAGGAAGTTCCACGTTATGGATCTCGATGTATCTATATAGCATAGACTTATTTGTAGAGAGCAGAGCGCCGGTAGCTTGTTTTGACGCTGCAATTTTTGAGGGGATCCTGGGCCAGAGCCACTGCATCGTGCAGATACAGGTAGGGCCAGCATCAGTTCAATGCAGCGCCTTCACGCATCTACGATAAACTACCAAAGAAATACGAGCCCCTGACCAAAACGAAACTACGGACTTCCGTGCCATAAACAACCTTGACTGCGACGCCCGACAGCCTACGCTATCGATACCACCACGGTGCCTCCTCACCAAGTTGCAGTCGTGCTTGGTCGAGCTACGAGGCGAGCACAACCCCGCCAGCGCCACCTATGGCACCGCAAGTCCTGCTAGAATCACTGCACGGTCAAAAGCGCGAACGATGGCAATAAGCATCTTGATCCGTTTTTAGTAAAATACTACGTAGTATCTGAAAAACTACTACAGCTCAGTAGAATCGACTAAAACTTCAACTTCCAGGCAAGTTTGACCGGCGTGCAATTGACAACAAATTATCTGATCGACGCGAACGCCCACTGGCTACTAATGTGAAGTTGCTTCATTCATAATGTTAATCCTTGGCGGACGTCGTCTAAAGATCGATTGCTACATTGCTACATCGTCTAGAAAATAAATACGGGTATGATACGAAAACGATCTGCCGGTCGTATCGAGCTCTGCTGCTCTGCCGAGTTGAGCCGACACTCTACGCCTCCTGCTTCTGGAAGAAGCGCTCCACCAGGTACGGGATCGCCAGGAAGCCGTCGCAGTCGAAGTTGCGCGGCCGCGGCTCGCCCGACCTGCCGCCCAGCGTGAGGCCGACGAAGTCGTTGCAGAACGTCGCCATCAGCTTCTTGCGCGCGTCCACGCCCGTGGCGATCTTGACGAACAAGCGCGGCTGCGACATCGAGTGCACGATGTAGCTCATGAAGGCGTCGCAGTACTTGCACGTGCAGCCTTCCTCGTGCTTGCGCTGCGCGTAGCTCCACACCTGGTGGCGCAGGTCGGCGAAGTCGTTGAAGCGCTTCTGGAGCGTGTAGTCGGGCCGGCCGCTGGCGGAGGAGGCCTGCGTCGTCTTGCGCGTCGGGATGCGCGACGTCGAGTGCTCGAGGAACACGTCCAGCACGTAGTACACGACGCCGTCGCGCTCCGTGGTGTGGTTGATCTCGACGCGGTCGATCTTGGCGAGGAACGCCAGCGGCTCCGAGGCCTTGGACGAGCGCGTGGGCGTCATCGTCACGGGCGACAGCGGCTGCAGGTGCGGCACCGTCAGAGGCGCGGCGGTCATGGTGGCGGTAGACATTGCGGTGGACGAGTGAGTGTGCCGAAGACGGGAAGTTGACAAGTGAGCCACCACCGGCCCGACCCGCGCATTGCGCGCGGCTGTCGGTGGTGCGGGTCAGTCGCTGCAATTCCTGCGACCGAGCAGCCCCGCCCCGTCTCGCGCGCGCTGAGCCAGCGAGGGCGGACAACCGTGAAGTTACCCATCACCGCCAGCCAATCCGCTTCAACTTCGCGCGCTCATTGGCCTCCAAGCACCAAGAGCACCGCAATCTTGAGCGCCGCCGGTACCTCCCCGAGATAATCACGACCGGACGGCGCCGCTGCGCGCGCACCAATCCCCTCGGCGCCTCGAGTTGTCGCCCGTGACGACGCAGCCGTGGCAGGTCTCGTTCTGCTTGGCGTCGCGGAGCGGCCCTGTCCCGCGTGGTGTGTGCCGCTGCTCCATCTCAGCGAGAAGCCCTCCGCCCTTCGCTGCTCAAAACCTCTCTGAATCAGAGTCTCTGATAGAGAGAGAGACGCCCGCCCGGGCGAGCGAGCGAGCGCGGCTTCAGAATGCCCCATCCATCGAGGTGCATTGCGCCCCGACCTCACGCGGCCGAGGGTGCTTCGTCGACAGTCGAGTTGAGAGCGGGGCCGCGCCGCACCACCAGGTTGGCATTGGTGGGGCTGGCTTTCATGCATGCAAGCGACGCTGTGTTGCGGGATGCATGTCATTCTGCTGGCGGCATGGTTGATATACTATCAAATCCCTGGCCAACGCCGCCTACACTGCCCGCGTTTCGGCGATCTTCTTGCGCTGGCGGCGCCAGCTCAGCTGGCGAGCAGCCGCCCACCCATCCATTTCCCGTGCCGCTGCTTTCGACGAAGGCTTCGCGCGTTCGTGTGCAGCGCGGCGAGTCGTTCCTTGAGCAGAGACGTCCAGCCGCGCTTGTGCAAACCGCGTCTCGACCACCACCTTCAGCTGGACTGGCCCATCAGCCCAGTTGCTGGGCGGGGTAACCGTACGCTGCAGTCGCCCCGTCGTCGAGGCACTTTTAGTGGATCCTCCACCTATCACGCAGCGGGACGCCCTGCTCAGAAGCCGGCGATCTTGGAGGGACTCGGCCATTTTGTATAAACGTGCGCGCAACCTGCGACGTGGCAGATGACCACCGACATACCAGGATGTAAGTCTGAAGTTCAGCTTTACACCAAATAGTGTGGCAAACGCACCATGCAGGTCCGTCAAAAGTGGTTAGTGGCTGGTATGTTTTCGAGCGTATTCGAGTGTT
The DNA here is from genome assembly GCA_024679275.1 of Phytophthora niederhauseri. Lineage (NCBI taxonomy): Eukaryota > Oomycota > Peronosporomycetes > Peronosporales > Peronosporaceae > Phytophthora > Phytophthora niederhauseri. Next base: position 10,125 of record JAIKVH010001197.1, read on the forward strand.
AATGATGCAATACTGAAGTACAGCCTTTGATCGTGCTCAAATTGTAGTTGTACAGGTACACTCGAGCACTATGTAAGAGATTCATGTACAGTACCACCCTGCAGCAGCACCTTGATGATCGAAAGATAC
>JAIKVH010001198.1:0-10247 GCA_024679275.1 Phytophthora niederhauseri
ACAGCGAGCGCTAAGAACGCGATGAGGAAGCGAATAAATCGGCCCAAATGTTGTCGACAAGGCGAATTTCTTGCAAAAGGTTTTCGCCCGAACACAAGCAAGATCATTATTGGGAAAAGTACTCCTTGGCTGGGCCCCACGGTCTGCCACGCGTATGGCACTGGGAATCCGACGGCGTTGGCGGCGAGAAAGTAGACCGCCATAAACCCAGCGCTTGCACCAGAGGATACAATCAGCCTCTTACGTAACGTAAAATTGAGGTCCGGTAGAAACGTCGTTAGCTCCGTGGCCCCCATAAAGCAAATTATCGACACAGTCAAGCTCAAGCGAATCAGGAACATCCAATTGGCTCGCCACCCTTCAGACGGAGGTCGCAACGGCAAACACTCCAGCAGCACAGCCGTGATTGAGGCAGGTAGGGGTGTGAGGAAGCACACCAAGGCCACTCGAGCTCTTGAGGTGGTCTTGCAATAATGATCTAGACTTTCCAGTCGTTCAACCGAGTACGACCCATGACGCCCCACTCGAAGATCACCCCATCTCTGCTTCAGTCGATGCCAGATTGATACGCGTACACCTCCATGTCCTGTCGTCCCCACAGTGGAGGGACTGACGGATGCGCTTCTCATACCGCGCAGTACGAAGCGAAGTGCACAAGAGGAAAAAACCCAGAGTAATGTTGGGGTATTGGTTCACTCTTATACTCATCGTGACTAATTTCGGCGCGGTTTGTGCGCTATTTTCAGCGAGATATTATCTGAAACTGGTACATCTCAAAAGTAGTAAGGTATTCTAGCCGATCAAAGTGCGGCTGTCTTCCTGTAAAATTACGGACTCCAGTTTTTGGTCTTCCTGGGACCTCCGCCGGGCAGCCAACCCGCTCGCTTTGACGTGTAAATCAGCATCTGTGACTGGCGCTATTTGTTCGTGGAAGCAAGATGCTCCCAGACTCGTTTTCATAGCCCCCAGCATCGTCACCAACCTCTCGACTGATGAAACCCACAATACCCGAGCACGAACGCTCCGGAGTCGATTTCACTTTCCTATCACCCACGGTTCCCAGTACATTGAGATTGTCATCTGAAATGGACACCCAATGCAGTGTCGTGTGCACGAAGAGCTCCCTCCCGTCGGATTCGACTTCCTTCAGAACCCCACGCGCTTTCAAGATCTCGGGTACGGTTTGCCGCCCTTGCAGATGAATTCGCTCAGCAAAATCAACCCAGTGCTGCGTCTACGCTGCAAGTCTTCGCCAACACCCGTATAGCACCTGGTCGTCTAAAACTCAAAGTTCTAGCAAAAAAATATCACGAGGATGTTGATTTCAATTCTATCTTGGTGTCTACGACATATTGAGGAGCGCCAAACACTTGGACAGGAAATGCTCTCGTATCTTCTCGTGCGGGTGAAACCTGAAGAGACTTGCTATCTTCCCGTAAAATACGGACTCTGATCTTTGTTTGTGTTGGTCCTGGTGTGGCTTCTGGCGACCAGCAAACCCGCTCGCTTTGATGCTTAAAGCAACACCCGCGACCGGCGCTATCTTTCCGCGGGAGGTAGGTGTCGCCAATGTCACTTTCGGTGTCCACAGCGTTCCCGCCAAGATCTTGATCAAAGAAACCCACGATACCCGCGCATGAACGTTCCGGAGTTGGCATTATTTTCCTACCATCGACAGTCCCCAGCACGGTGAGATTGTTGTGTGGGGTGGATATCCAGTGCAGCGTCGTGTGCACGAACAACTCCCTCCCGTCGGGATCAATAGCTTTCAGGACCCCAAGCACTTTCAGCGAGCGGGGTCTGTAGTACAGCTCGCCATTCTCCCAGACGTATCCATGCAGGAGCGCCAACTTACTGCGTGCTCCCAGTGCAGCGTCCACGCTACAAGTCTTCGCCAGCACCCGGATGGTACCGAACCGCCACCACACGAATACGACCGCACCGATTGCTCTCACGGACACGATGATGGTTAGACAACCCAAGGCGAGCACGATGTGTCAGACCAACCCCATCACGTATTATGATACCACTTCAGCCGCCGGCTGCGTATCCTTCAGTCGTGACCGGCTTAACGACGTCAGGTAGTGCTGCAGTACGGCGGCAGTGATGAACTCACCGACTAAAACCGTCTCGTAGTTGAACAGCAATCGCTTCATCTGACACCGCAGCTTCTCGCTCATCCAGTTCATCGTCTCCACCATCTCGAACAGCATCGACATGACGCTCGACAAGTTGTAGCCTAGCGAGATGGACTGAATGCGTCCGAATAGTCCTTCTTGCGTACTCAATAGAAAGAAGTCGCTCATGACTCCCTGGTCCACAAGTAGAAATAGGAGCAATAAGCGGTGGAAGTTCTTGGCTCCGTGAGCCGACAGCCGCAAGCTCTCTCGGACGTAAACGATGGCTTCCTGTATTCGAATGGGCTCGGACATTTCATCGCAGCGAATTGCGAATCCTCTACAGGAGATGAAACTTCGTCGCAGCGTGAATATCCTGACGAGGATGACAGCAGTTCCACTGAAAATATACCAGTAGGACATCCAGTATCCGACGTCACCTCGGTCTTGCAGTCCATTGATGTCGTACGTGCCTCGTCCGCTTACGGTAAGGTAGACTGTGCCGTCCTGCATACAGTATGCCCCTTGTGTCTCTGCATAAATTGCGTAGTAATAACCAATACTGCCGTGATAGAGGTTGCCATGGAAGGCAATCGTCTGACCGGAACAACTTGGTGATGTCTGGTTGTACGTGGAATCTTCCAGAATATACATCGCGTGGACATTGTACTGCGGCACGACTGTGCGACACAGTATTCCTGCATCAACGCGGTAGTAATGGGTAGGCCAGGTATTCCACCGAGCTCCAGCAATCAACAACTCCTTCACAGGGCAGAGTGTATCCAGGTCTGCCGTCTCTTCTTCAGCCTTTGCGGACGCTACCAGCTCCTCTGAAATCTTGTGCGGCGCCACGAACGTCGCGAAGCTTCGTAGCTGGAGGAGGAATGGCCCCAACCCCACAGCCATCCACACCATCAGCACCTTCCGCACCGACGACAACTTGGGCATGTCTTCCCAGTCTGGACTGCCACGAACGGCACCTATTTGTAGCGTCAAGTTGAAGTTGTCCCCTCAGTGGACGTCATACAAAACCGTCCACCAATCACATGTCTGGATGAGCGGATGGTCCACCAACCGTCCGTTATTGTGCGATTAATATCAAGATGGGGCAACCCTCGTCCAAGAGCTCCGACCCCGCCGGTCTCCCAGCGCCTCCCACCGCGCCAGCACCCGCCCGAAATGCCAATACCTCTCCTCTGCTAAACACACTGGCCAACCGGCCTCCCCTGGTATGCACATTTTACTATGAAACCCAAGTGTTCACGCAGCAGATCCAACTGCCGCTTCTCTATGAGCTGCCGGCGCCTGGCTCAAAGGGGACGGCGTTGATGGACCTGGAGATGGAGTTGAGGCAGAAGCTGCAGTTGCCTCCCGGCTCCAGTGTCTTCGCCGTCGTGCCAGCAGACGAGCTGTACAGTCCTCCGTACCCCTTTGCCATGATCAACCTCGTGGCCGCGAGACTGGAAGAGACCAGCGTTCCGGTGCTGCACTTCGTCCTGGTCGTCCGTAACATGGCGCTGGTCAAGCAGCCGCTGCCCATGGGGGAGGCGTACGAGTCGCCATTCTTCGCGATCAATGCGGCGACGCTGGCGGACGCAACCAATTCAGTCGCCAGGACGTTGGCCCGACGTCGATTCGTGCAGAACTTGCAGAGTTACGGATTCGCCAGGCTCGAGGTGACGCCGGAACAGGCCAAGATCCCGCAGGTTGCGTTCGAGAGGGTGAGGAAGTGGCTGGTGGAGCAACTGAAGCTGCCTAAGGAGAAGAGGTGGGTTGACTATGTGGACGTGAGCAAGCCAAGGGAGATCAAGGAGGGAGAAGAGGACGTGGAGGAAAATCCGAGTGACGGTTTGTACACTTCGCATCCCGTGATGTCACGTGGACGACGTGTGGGATTTAGCGCGGATCGTAATCGTGAATACTTGCAGCTCCGTCTTCCTATCGCTGCAAGTGGGACGCCGTGGCCTCCGGTTTACTTCCAAGACAGTGAAAAGAATGAAGAGTTCGCCAACGAACTGCTGATACTCCTGGAACTGCTCGATGATATGGCGAGAAGCTGCATGAAGGCCGTCTGTGAAGTGCTTAATATCGACGAGGACTGGCTGTTTGAAGAGCTACTGGACGACAGAACGCGTGCGTCGAAGACGTACGAAGTACCACGAGATACGAGCTATCAATACGGCGCATCGGTGCTGCGCATTTACAACTACCAGAACAAGGCTAAGAACGGAAAGGTGCCAGCCGAGGTGGATCCGAACGATAACTCGTGTGGCGTGCATGCTGATCTCGGACTGGTGACGGTGTCGCCTTTAGCCACGGTTCCTGGCTTGCAGATGTGGAACTTGGAGCGAATGGTATGGGCTGATGTAGAGGAAAGCGCCACACCGCTGCAGTTCTCTGTATTTGCTGGAGAGACACTTGGCCTTCTGACTCACCTTTAGCCACGGTTCCTGGCTTGCAGATGTGGAACTTGGAGCGAATGGTATGGGCTGATGTGGAGGAAAGCGCCACACCGCTGCAGTTCTCTGTATTTGCTGGAGAGACACTTGGCCTTCTGACTCACGGAGTCATATCAGCACCGCTGCATCGTGTACCGCCGATCTGTGTGGAAGCGGAAGCTGAACGCCGAATGTCCATGCCCTACTTCTTGCGCGCGAAGCCTGAAGCTTGCCTCAACCCGAAGGCTCCTGCCGCCGAGCAGATCACCTGTCGTGACTTTATGGAGGACGTTGTATTCAAGAAGCGTCCGTGGCGTCGAGAGAACAGCAAAAATCCCTCCCCACCTGACTATTAGCCAGCTGCTACTACTCAGTACCCAGGCAACACGCTTCTACAGTCACGCTATTCCATCTTTCGAAGGGCAAGATTGTTAACGAGACTTGTCCATCCAGTTGCCGTAAGATTTCTTTCGACAACGATTTATCCTGTGTCTGTTAGTTTCATCGGGAGTGCTAGTGAACCGATAGTGCAGCATTTTGCACTATCGGCTGACATGTGGTGACAGTATCTGGAGTACGCACTGCCGGTTCCACAGAATTGTTCAACTTGAAAGAAGCTACGATGGTGCGAGCGCCATCGCGTCCATTACACCGTTCGTTGTCCTGAACACAAGAAACGACTGACCCGCTAAGCACCGTCACCTTCAGCCGACACTTTGGTTGCGTTCACAAACTTGCTTGGATCGATAGTGCGTCTGCCGAAAGCCATGGACAATGAGGCTCAAGTATGAATAGTTCTGCTTAACATTCAATCCGCATTCTTATTCATGTTCGAGACTGCGTTGCACGCAGTTGTTCACGTTGTTCTTGAAATGCCTTCAGTATGTGTGTATCCATCGTGGCACTTTAGTAAATGTGCGAACTTTGCGCGGCATTTTAATTGTTAAAACTTGGATAGGAAGCTACGAAGTGCTACATCGTTGGCAGATTCTGCGGCTGCGAAGCAGGTGCGTAAATTACTGATAAATGCAACCGCTTGCAAAACAACATGGTTTGATATTTTGGCGCAGGTCTTATATATACATGTATTAATATAACATGACTAGCAAGACCGCATCAGGAGTCGGTCAAAGGTCCGCTCCAGAATTCAACGTATCATCGTTGTTAGTGGAAGCCTAGAAGATGTTGTTCACGTAGAAGAAACCTGAACTGAATAAGTGATGCTGAATGGTGCGAATGATTTGAGCGACGGTTTCAGTTAGGATGGTTGTGTTCATCCATGGTGGTGAAAATTAATAAACCAATCCTATCCCAGCCTTCGCGAAGCCCTAGTTCATGACTTCACTTCCGACTGCATGATGATTACACGTAGACGCCACCATTCCGCTATATCCGCTAGGTAAGCTTCCGCTCGCTTCGCAGCGACAGTAGCCTCTTTGCCTCGACGTCGCCATCGCAACATCCTAATCGACTGCAGGACTTCTACTTCATTCGACGGCAACGCGGTCTGATCCATGGCTTTGGCTATTGCTTGTAGTTGCAGCTCAACTGCACCACTGCCGTCTTCGTTAGGTGCAGTTTTAAGGTACTCTTGAGCTCGCCTTGTCGCTGGTGTGTACGCCTTCTCCAATTTAGTCAGCACACTCGAATCTAACACCAGAACACCACGGAGTTCTTGCGAGCTCCAATCTTCCTGAGTCATCTGCATCCACTCTGACGCAGAGCGAGAGCCAAGTGATGCCGTCACGGAGAGTATTCTACCGCACGAAGCGGCTCTAATAGCAGCTTGATGCTTCTGGAACTGGCGCGCTAGAGACCGCTTTACGGCTCGCTGCTCGTCCAAAATGTCAGCACGACATTGGTACAGCCGTGGCAAAACTTGGGCTAGAGCACCTTCGCTCTTGTGCCCACTAATACCTTTCGGTTCATCAGCCACGCTGTGCTCGGCGCTGCTTTCACTTGGTTTAGCGCTGACTTCCTCAGCTGCAACATCTTCAGCAAGAACGGGCTCAGCTATTGCAATACTCTCCAGCACCTGCATTTCTTGAGGAGGTAGCTCTAAGCACAGGGAGAGTGCGCCATTCTTCTTTCGAAACAGGAGGAACTGGGCGGCTAGAGCTGCGACTCTTCTCCAGTCTCGAATTGCCATAACACCCGACCGAAAGCACCTGCATTTTTTGAGGAGGTAGCTCTAAGCACAGGGAGAGTGCGCCATTCTTCTTTCGAAACATGAGGAACTGGGCGGCTAGAGCTGCGACTCTTCTCCAGTCTCGAATTGCCATAACACCCGACCGACGTCTCCATGCAGCTTCAGCTTGCAACGCCAACGTGAGCAGAACAGGATCAGATCCCACCACGTGCCGCCTGCGTTGTAAAAGGAGACATTGAAGACCATGAAAGTCACAGTCGACGAAGTATCTGCGCTGGGTCTGCAGCTCACGGCAAGAAAAAAGGAGACGGCGTGGTTTATCCACGGCGTCAACTTCCACCTGAACTCCTTGCATCATGAGCACGTCGTCGTTGTGTTCACGCCCAATAGCGGGGATCTGGATAGCGCGTCCATCCTGATCGTAGATGTCTAAGACGTTATGCAACATCCGAGGGTTATTCAGCGAAACTTTCCACTCCTTCAATCCGTCACTGATCTTCGTATCCTCGTGTAAAGCGAAAAGATGCTTCATAGCCTTGCTAACATTTCCACCACAAAATAATTCGCGGCTATCTCGCACACCAAGTGATAGCTCCAGCTGACGGAATCCAATTGAGGTCGTGGCGATAGTACGCGAGTTCTTTTCTACCTGGTCAACGCCTCCCACCAGTAAATCAACGCTTAATCCTTCCGTCGCCCTGCTCCACTTCACAGCTCGAGCAATTCGTAGTCGTTCAATTGCAAACTGCTTCCAAGGTAAGTATTTAGCTGAGCGCACAGCCGCCGGGCGTTTAAGTGGCACATCTTCAAACTCGGCGTCTTCTGAGGTAGTAGCTAACTGTCTGTGAACCGCATCACTATCAAGCAAGCGCTGGTAACAGTCGCTACCGTTCTGTAAGGGCCAAAACAGCACGGGACCACAAACGAAAGCTCCACCCATAAGTGCTGCAGCGCGGGCGTTTATTTGAGATATCTGGGCTTTCGAGAACGATTCCCGTGGGCGGTTCTGTAAGGGCCAAAACAGCACTGGACCACAAACGAAAGCTCCATCCATAAGTGCTGCAGCGCGGGCGTTTATTTGAGATATCTGGGCTTTCGAGAACGATTCCCGTGGAACAGCCTGGTACACTACCACACCGTAAGGCACTCTTTGGCAGGTTAACACACCATTAGCGTTTGACGAACACCGCCCAAAACGAGAGCCAGGAAGCTGCTTTTGCTGCCTCCATTGTTGTCGAAAAAATGACCGCAAGTGTTTGATCATTTCTTGTGCGTGTATCACGAACGGGAGCTGGGCTGAAGGCGTCCAGGCAGGTAAGTCGGATAAAAAGACCTCCTGGATCGGATCACTGCTGTTGCTTGGAATCAACAGCCCAGTATTTACGACAGTGGTGGTCGCTGAATGGGCTGGTATAGCTGATACGTCTGCTGCGTCCAGCTTTAGGAGGTTTGAATCGGCATCAGTCTTCGGTGCTTCGTTCTCGGCCACTTTGGCAGTATCAGTTGTCGAGGACGGATACTTCATAGCAGATTGAATCAAATCAGGATCGTCAATACAGACCACATTGTGATCCTCCTGCTCCATCCCCGCCCAGTTCTCTCTCTTGCGCCGCTCCGTCGCCTCTGCTTCCAGCTCCCCACGAAGTCTTGTATACAAAGTATGAGATTTCACGAAGAAATCCATCTTCATATACGGAAGCTGCTTCTTCCACGATGAAGGCGACGTTCCGGCCACAGCTGCTATCCAGTCCATCGTGCCAACATATTCTTTCTCTAGTTCAAAAGGGAGTTGGCGGTGCGCCACCAGTGTTAGCTGGTCGAACTGCAGGCTTGCAAAGGCAGCAGCGTCGATTGAAGACGCGCGGCGCGTAATTTCTGTATCGGGCACAGCGTGCAGCGGATTCCGCGGGCTTGTAGCAATCCACCGATTCAAAATCCGAAAACTCTCTCGCACATGAAGTCCATAAACTAGTGGTGAAGTCCCTGACGTAACCAGCTCAGGGTGTTCTAGCATGCTTTGGAAGCGCAGACGACTGCAAATCCAATCATAGAGCAACTTTCTGTTCCGACGGAGCAGTAGCGACGAGGCTGAAGTCGCCCGAGGTTCTCCGATTTCCGCACCATCGGGGACACTCGTTTTAAGGATTCGGTGAAGAGCTTCACGCTCGAGCAGAAGTTTGTAGGTCAGTTCTCTACGCACATCGTACCCAGAAACCTGAAAGTCCCCTCCACTGTCTTCGATAATGCTCACAAGCACCTGTCGATTCTGAATACGAAGTAAAGATTGGCAGCGCTTGGAGCGTTTCTGAGCAGGAATGTCACGCTCTATCCGTGCATGTTCACTCCCATCTTCGCCTCTACAAAACCGCACATGTTTTAAAAGATGCACCAACAGCGTCGGTGTATACGAATTGGACTTGACACAACTTATCCAGAGCCGAAGCATCAAAGGTTTGCTGCTTAGAAGGTCAAACACGACACATAACGGTACTTCCAGTCGATAAAATTCACCACTCGCTGCGTGATAAATAGCGAAGGTCATATCTCCCCAGTTCTCGTACACCACGACAACGCACAGCTTCCCATCGACCGACACTGCTTGGCGCAACACCTCGTCCCCTTGTCCGGATTTTCGACCAGCTTGAAGGTCCCTCATCACCTTGCTGGATAAAAATTGCGGAGTTAAACGACGCAAAGTGTGGTAGAACTGCAGCTTTTGCAGCGTAAATTCACCCGTAAAGCGGTCCAGCATAGTTAGCGAGAGCAGAATATCCGCAATAGATCTCCACGCACTCCTCTTAGATTCCGTAGCGTCTTGCCAGATTTTCCTCCCTTGCGCTCCGGTTAGAAGCTGCACCAGCTCCCATTCCAGGAAAATATTGTGCATCGAGCAGTCCACCGGGTCGTACGCAGTCACCCACAGGTCTCTGTTTGTGCGGGCGCTCTTGCCACTGCGAGCGATAAGCGGCCATATACTGACGGTCACAATCATCCGTCGAGTCCGCTTGTTCTGCTTGGACAGATTAGATAGAACTAGAGTTCGTCTTCGCAAATAATTCAGCCGTCGTCTTAGTCCTGGAATATCAAGACGAAAGGGGGCCATATCGTGCCAAAGAGGGATTTGGACAACAAGGTTACGTCGAGTAGGAACCAGGTAACCATCACATAGCGTCAAGAAGCGATCGCACAACTGCTCCATGAAGTTCTCCATCTTCGTCCTCGCTGTAGTTTCACTCAGAATCGCCTCCTCCATTGCCTGACTTTCTCGTTCAACTAGCGGCATCCAGTATCGAGTGTACTCTTCCTGCGCTTGGGTAGCCCCTGCTCGAGCGTATTGCTCATTGTATGTAGCTTGGAAATGCGCTACCCGTAAGCGCTCCACCTCCTGGTGCGTCGCCTCCAGACGCTTGATCAACTGCCGCTTCTCCACGATGAACCTCCAGTCGTTGGCGTTCTCCAGCGGGTCCCACGCCTGGGCCTCCGAAAATGGCCGTGAGGTAAAGTCTAGTGCCTTCTTCGCATTAATTACGGAGACTTGATGCG
>JAIKVH010001199.1:0-10244 GCA_024679275.1 Phytophthora niederhauseri
CAACGTACTTCGAAAACGGTGCCAACGATCGCGAGTAAGGAATGTGGCATAAAAGACAAGGGGATTTTGATACTCGGCTCCGCCTGATCATAACAGCATACAACGCACTCGCGTTAGTAAATGCATTCCACTTTCGTTACGCAAGTTAATCGCGTTTAGGCCAAACCTTGACTTCGTTCTTGGTGGAACAGGTGGGTGCGCCATGTACGAGAACGAGGGACTACGGCGACCAAGCGAGGCGGGAACTTCCGGCAGAGGGAGATTCAGCATCGGGGACGAAGCTGCATGTAAATCGGGACCATCGTCGTCTCCGTCATAGCTGACAGCCACGTCTCGACGAGTCGGGCGCTCTTCAAGCGGATTTTTCATCACTGCGGCAGTTCCTCTGCTCAAATGTATAAAGCATCAGTTTTGCTCGCAAAATTCCCACAAAAATATGAGCTGGTGTAGCGATAACTTACGAGGCGGATATCACACACACATCGTCGTGGATCGTGCAGGACTCAGTGTAGCCGATAACAAAGGGGCATTGCAGCGACTGCGCATGAGCCCGGATCTGCACAAATGTAAAAAGGTTGTCCAGCCCATGAGTTCCAGTCTCGAGCAGCAGGCAAAGATAGCAACAATTTCTCAGCAAACCTCTTCACGCAGCTCAAGCCACCATGAATCTCTGGTCTCCTGGTCCGCCAACTTTGTCGCCAATTTCCCCAAATACTTCACCGATCGTGCGCTAACAATTCCTCCTAGACGAATCCTCGTCGCAGGGTTGAACACCTTGAGCGTGATCAATTGCACCTCCTGCAGTACAACAACCAAACCGCACCAATCAGTCCACCAATCCTCCTCACCCTCACCAATCTTCCAACTCACGTCATGTGCCGAGATATTAAACGCCTCCGGAGCCTTCAACGACTTCAACACCCGCCTCGGGAAATACCTCGGGGACACGAGCGCCTCCACACTCTCGCCCGTCGTCAAGTCATCCACGTTCACACTCTGCTCTCCATCGTGTCCATGCCCGTCCTCACTGTGCGTGCGGTGCTGGCCGCCTCCTTCCCCCGCCATCAGCTCGTTCTTCCCCACGGGCGTAATGAAGCACGCCGTGCCGCACGCCCTCGCGACCAGCCCGCTGTCCCCCTCCACATCAAAGAACTGCTTGTACGCCAGCACGGCGTTGCCGCCCAGCTCGAGCGCCTTCTTGCCCACGAGCGTCACCACCTGCGACGACAGCTTGTAGAGCAGCAGCTGCCGGTGCTCGTTGCTCCTCCGGGACGTGCGGAAGTTGTCGCTCCACGAATACTCCGGGTCGGCGTGCACCACCAGCTCCTCGACGAAGCCCAGCATGGACTCAATGCGGTAGAGACTCGGGTCCAGCGTGGACAGCCCGAAGAACTGCACGCCCGCCGAGGACTCGCGGAACGGGTTCACGTCCCCGAAGTACTGCAGGCGGATGACGAGGCTCAGCTCGCAGCGCACCCCCAGGAGCGTGTCGTACACGGGGAACCAGCCCTGGATGACGTGGCCGTCGCGCATGAGCAGGCAGTTGAGGTCCACGTAGACGATGCCCACGGTGGCGTCCGTCGTGTACACGTCGTGGTCCATGAGCTTGAACTCGATGGGCTGCGACTGCAGCACCGAGTCGTCGGCCACGTCGAAGCGGAACTCCTCGTCCCACTTGGGGTTCAGCGTCTTCTTGGACACGGACGACTTGGCCTCGAAGCTCGCGAACGTGATGCCCACGTACGCGTCCGCCAGCTTGGCCGCGCGGTCCACCACGGGCATGTCGCGCGCCTCCACGAGCCGGATCTTGATGGTGCACGGCATCGCGACGTACAATAATGAAGTGCAGGCTAGAATGGCTACACTAGGTAGATCGGGGATTGGTGGAAATCAGTTGGTCGTAAAGGAGGGGGATTGGTGGATATGGAGGCATAGTGAGCCCCAGTCAGTTGTACAAGAATGATGGTCTGGGTAGTGCTGCTGCTGCTGCTGCTGGGGGCTGGAGCTGCGGTTGTTGCTAGCCGCCGCCGGAGGTTCTCCAAAGGAGGGGGATTGGTGGATATGGAGGCATAGTGAACTCAAGTCAGTTGTACAAGAATGATGGTCTGGCTGCTGCTGCTGCTGCTGCTGCTGGGGGCTGGAGCTGCGGTTGTTGCTAGCCGCCGCCGGAGGTTCTCGCTGGATGAAAAGGTCGTGGTTATCACTGGCGCGGCGAGTGGAATCGGGCGTCGGCTGGCGCTGAAGGTGTTCGCGGAGGCGAAGCGCGTGACGCTGGCGCTGCTGGACGTGGACCTGGAAGCGCTGGGCAAGCTGCGGACGGAGCTGAAGCAGCTGCAGCTGAAGGAGGAGGAGGAGCAGGAGGAGGAGAAGAAACTCTTATTTGTCTACGAGTGCGACGTATCCGACCCTGAGTGAGGATTGGGTGGACCACTTGCATGGGTCTTTTGGGGACTGGGGAAGTTGCTAAAGTGGGTGATTGGGTGTTGATACGCTGCTGTAGAGCGGTGGACGAGTGCATCGCTCGGGTGGTGGCGGACGTTGCACCCAGGCACATCGGGGTGTTAGTGAACAATGCAGGTACGAGAGGAGGTGGGTCTTTTGGAGGTTATATGCGCTGTGTCCGAGTGTCTGAGTGTGGGGTGGGGTTTTAGGCGTCGTGATGGGGCGACCGCTGCAGGACTTGACGCCTGAGCAGATCCAGAAGACGTTCGCAGTGAACACGCTGGCGCACTTTTGGACGGTGAAGGCCGCCCTCCCGTCGATGAAGAAGGCCCCGGAGGCGCTGCTGGTGACGCTGTCTTCGGTCATGGGGATGACGAGCAGCGCCGGGTTGACAGACTACTGCGCCAGCAAGGCTGCCGTGAACGCCTTCCACGAAGGGTGTAAGTTTGGCAGTGCTGCGTGCTACTGCATGTAGTTTCCTGCTGTTTTATATTGAGTTTAATATTTATTGCTGTTGCTACGAATGAAGTGAGGTTGGAGCTTTGGCGCGACAATGTCAAGACGGTTCGAACGCTGCTGGTGTGTCCCGCTGCAGTGGACACGGGCATGTTTGCTGGTGTTTTGGCTGCGGATGATTGGGCGGTGAAGCTCTCCCGCTTTTTCATACCTATGCTGCCCGAGTCTGAGGTCGTCGACACGATCTATCGAGCAATTCTGCGCGGTGACGAGTTGCTGATTTCGTGTTTTTCCGGCTGGAGAGGAATCGCTCTGGCGTGGGCCCCTGCTATCTCTCGGATGCTGCCGGTTCCGCTGTACGATGTGGTGGTTCGGTTGGGTGGGGGCCTGAATGGCATGGATACGTTCGTCGGCAAACAACGCACTGTTGCAAAGGAAAAGACGACTTGAAACTACCGAGGATTGCTTAATACGCTGAAGAAGTGCGGAGCGATTACATCCCGGAATATATATTTTTTTAATTGGGATGCATTGAGTGCATCCCAATTAAAAAAAATCAATGCCATTGACAAGGCTTATCGCGCCGATGCTGGGGGTTGTAAACGAACGAACGACAGATATGTTCGAACGTTATGTTCGTCATCGCTGTACTTGTACTACTTAGTACAGTGTATTGCCAAGTCTGATGTCATTATAATAATACCGTCGACAAATGGCGCAGCACTTGCTGCGACTTCGTATTCGGGTGGCTGCCTGGGTGGCGTTGACCCCCTTTATTACTCACAAAAAGCCTTCAAGTGTTATTACCCCTAATAGGGGTTGTCAATGCTGGCAGCAACAAGTCACTTTTTTTTCTGCCCAAATCAGGCGAAAATATTTTAAGCCAATCGCCGAGAGCGGCCATTGACTACCCCGTTTGGCCCGCGCAGCAGCAAGTGAAGGGCACGGCAAGCCGTCTTCGCAAGCAGAAGGCACCCTTTGTTAAGATGGATTTTACTGGGTGAAATAACTCTTTATATTATCCAATAGGAAAAGTACCGCACATTTTCTAATGTGGCACACACTATATATTTGCCGAGGGATGTAAAGAGTGGAGGAGGACGCGTGGCATGGCCACCAAAGTCCCCCTCACTTTGAAACTGACGGCCTATCTACTAAGTGCCTAATACCCTTCGACCTTGAAAGTGGAGGGATCGCTCTACCGGCGCTTTATTCTTAGCCTGAGGCGCTGGCGAAGGCGACCCTTCACCGCTGCCAGCAGAAAAAAAAAGTTGTTGCTGCTGCGGGCCGTCTTGCGCGACTTTTTGTTCCGTTAGCGAGATTTTTTTCCAGCCAATCACAGGCCGGGAAAAAATCAGCCGACTTGCGCAGAAAAAAAAGCGACTTGTTGCTGCCAGCATTGACAACCCCTAATAGGGGTTGTCAGCTAATACATGAACTGTAGCAACACCACAACCTCTCTGAAGAGAATACGTCCATTATCCACCGCTTGAATCAAACAGAACACGAAACCCACACCATCCCACACTCACGCTTTTGGATCCGATAGTTGCGAGGTGAAGCTCGTGCTGAAGCCGTGGCAACACCTGAACCGACAACATCTCTTACAGCTCAGTCGCCAATTTTTACTGCTGTGAGTTCGGCTCCAACATTAGCCGGATCCCCCATGGTGGTAACAGACAACTCGTCTTCCATCTTAAAGTAGCCGCTATGCGTGATTGAAGCGCTAGCACCCTGCTTGTTGCAGAAAGGAACAGTGTCGGAGGCAACGCGCTTTCCATTCTGGTGCAATGCAATGCTGCACCCAGCAATTTGTGGAGCCAAGTACACCTTCACACTGATGATGTACCACCCGACAACAAGGAAGCAGATGCCGCACTTCTCCTTCGCTAGGGTGAAGAAGTCATTCTTTGCGATCCACCACACCAGACTGGTGCCTTTCAGCTTGGCGACGTTTTGGGAAGTGGCCTTTACGTGAATCACCTTCTTACCCTTTTCCTCCGCAAGAGCCTTCTTTGTCTTCTCCAGCTCCTCCTGGACGTCGCGCAGCTTGGCTTCCAGTATGTCAACGCGATCGAGCGAGAGCGGCTCGAGGCGGAAAGTGTACTTGGCGTTCCAAGACGAGCGGAAGATCCGAATTTTCACGGTGAGCTCCAATTGTAGCGCGTCGCCCTCAAGAGGAGCCAAGCTGCGCCGGATTTTGCCTGGATCTAGCCCCGTGGCTTCTTGATCCGAGTCAGCGTTCGAGTCACCGCCGTCCGAGTCGATGGACTTCTCGCTGGCGCTGTTTCCTTCGAAGTCTTCGTCGTCCTCTTCAGTCGAGCGGTGCATCAGGTACTCCAGAGCAACTGTTTCCTTCGAAGTCTTCGTCGTCCTCTTCAGTCGAGCGGTGCATCAGGTACTCCAGAGCACCCTTGAATAGCTGGCCGGCAGCACAGATATGTTTAGTTTAAGTAGATTGTTCTAATCTTTTGTGTTGCGGTTGTCATAGTGAGAGTAATATTACCTTGACATAGTCCGCCAGGGTGGCGTTAGGAATACTGTTAGTTGTGGTCACGTACTCCTTCTCGTCCAGGAAGCCGGTGCTCCATTGCTTCTTGCTCTTGCGGTCCTCCAGGAGGATCTTCACCTTCTCGGCCTGGCTCGTGAGCACGAAGCGGTACGTCGGCGCTGGGCGAGGCGCAAACGCAGTCACCCCGGTGTCGGTCGTCTCAGTCATTTTCTTTTCTTCACTCGCGAGATCTGCTAGTGCCACCTTCAACCTACGATTTACCTGCTATTTCGTACGTTTTAGCTAAAACGCACCTTGACATTGCAGTACTTAAGTACAACTCGCCATCGCAGGTCTTCCGATGTCATCGCTTGTTGACTTGGACCGGACTACACAGGCGAGCATCTTATACTTTCCCGCCACATGCGCGCAGGGGAGTTTTTTTTTGTTTTAGCAACTTGGACCGGATCACACAGGCGAGCATCTTATACTTTCCCGCCACATGCGCGCAGGGGAGTGTTTTTTGTTTGTTTTAGCAAGTGAAATGGCATGAACTTCACTGTGAAGTGCACAAATCTCACACAATACTACGACAGTGAAAATCTTATCCGAAGCTACTTGTACTGTACCCTACGATAAACCCTTGACGGCCGATGATTCAACTTCCTTTGCTGCTCTGTGGAGCCAGGTCATTACGACGAGTTGTGCTCGATTGGGAGACCAAAGGCGCTTCGATTTGCCTTGCTAAAGCAACAACACCTTCCACATTTGTAAGTTTCACGTAATTTACGAGCTTAGGCATTGCCGAGCAAATCCCACACACCTTGTGCCTGTACCCCGGTGCTGCAAACGTTACCTCTCTGAATCGTGAGGTCTCGAATAAGACTTTCGCGCTAATAAGAACTGTCGGTGCAAGCGCGTTGCAGTTCCATCCGCGGTACCAGTGCCCGTGCGTCAAGACCAGTCTTTGTCGCTTGCGTCCGTTGGAAGGTCCGACGTCTATGATGGCGTGGAGACTTAGGCGTCAACAGATCCATCCAAGCTCTTCACGCCGCCTTCCTTGCCTCAACGGAATTTGACTCACTTGCCAATTTCCTTCACAAGACACAGCAATAACAGCACCGAAAAATGCCGAGGGATCTGTTCGCCGAAACCCCGTACGCGGGCCTGCGCGTGTCGGAAGATGTGAAGCACCAGCTCATCGACCTCGAGAACGAGCTCCTAGCGCAGCACTTCCAACAGTACGAGGAGTATGTCACCGTCGACAATCGCCGGGTCGACGAGCACCGCTGGGAACATTTCAAGTCCAAGGAAGACCTGCACGTGTACGAGGACCGATTCCAGCACTCGCAGTCCTGGAATGCTGCAGTGCCTACGAAGTCTGGCATGCCCGTGATGCTGCGAGTTGGAACGGTCCCCGGTCGCCTGGACGACCTCATGTTTGGCGTCGTGAACCCGACCTTGGATGCCATGCGCGTTCAAACCTCCTACGTTCACGACGTCGACACTGCTGCGATCTTGTGCCCGATCGACGAGCCGAGTGAAGAGGAACCCTTCCGCTCGCTGGTCATCAAGTGGCTGCCACTCGACGCCAGTCTCATCAAGAAGGCCCGCGACTTCGTGTACATCGAGGCGACCGGTATTCTGCACTTTGGCAACGGTGATCGTGTCGGCTACCACCTGAAGCACTCGGTTGAGCTCAACCAGACCAAGCCGCAGCCGAACGTCATCCGCGCAAACCTCTCGTACTGCAGCTTTTACCGACAAAGCCACACCAACGTCATCGACGTCTTCGGAACCAGCACCGTGGCTCTAGGGGGCAAAATTGGGCGTTATGTATCGGTCCGAGTCGCTACGGAGGCTCTACTTTCGACCTACAACCTCGTGTTCTGCGCGCAGATGAAGAAAATGTCGTGGATGCTGCAGCAGCAGCGCTCGATGGGGCTGCAGAGGGGACGGAACAAAAGCTGCGTCATGTGCAACAAGGACACAAGCTCGGGCATCATCGGCAGAATCGGTAAGAGCACGTGCAACTTGTGCTACGGCTCCGTGTGCCACTCGTGCAGGATCAACTGGCGCATCAATTTCATCGCCCTCGGTGGCAAGCTCGTTCAACGGAAAATCGCCTTCTGTGCGACGTGTATCAGCAAAGCGTCCGTGTGCGACCCGAAGCAAGCTGCAAGAGACCAAGCTACGGGCTACGGGGCTTACAAAAACCTATCAACCGCCTCCCGCTCGGACACGACGGAAGTGTCTAATTTTTCGGTCGTCTCGTACTCTGACCCAGCGGAAGTGTCGAACTACGATTATAGGACTTGTTTATAAGGCGGGAGTTGTGAGGTAGATTACTGTAGTGTTCGAGTTTTGAGAGTGTGTATGACGGGCGATGCTGAAAGGCAGAGCTGACAGAATGAAAAAATGTGATGTTTGGCAAAACGTTATCTTTTGTGAATTGAAACGAGTCACTCGCAAAACGTAATAAAATCTTGCCACTTAACGATTCCGACTAGTTACTCGAGCTACTGCTATTGCCGTTTGCAGATATTTTGGCCAACGCATGCTTATTATCTCGTTAATAATCTCGGTTTTAATCCACCCAGCTCTTAATTAAGGCCTAGATCTGATTTATATATATCGCCAGTACACTGTACTGGTCTAAGATCCAAGCTTGGGGCTCTATTTTCCCGACCAGAGCGCTTTTATCCGGCTTGGAAACGCAGAAATGCCATTCTAGACGGGCCAAACCGAGTTTCTGGACCTAAAAGCGACCTCCACCAAAGCACAAAGCTAAAACAGCCCTCGCCTATCTCGTGTCCACTCGTATTCAGGCGTGGTCTATTTTAGAGGACAAAGTATTTGCAAGCGGCAATACCGGTATTACAGTATTAACAGAGATTATCACCACGAGATGGTATAAAAATGCCATTTCCTCTGAACGAGCCGCTCTATTTTATTGACACCTCGGTTAATGGAGCTGCAAAACCCCACAGCTAGAGTTCAGGGCACATGGAGTCTAGTGACGTAATTTGAGCAAGAAAGGTGTAGTAGTTCTCTCTCTACGGGGTCATAAGCTAACAATGTAGCCATCTACTACAAAGGAATTAGGAGCGCAGAGCTGTCGATGAAATGTACCTCACGTCCCGCTATGCGGTACATGTACTTAGCTAAAAGAGCATCATAAAGCAAAGAAAAGCCGCACCGCTAATAACGAATGCGGATTTGTACAGGATGGTACCTCCGTAAAACGTACGCTGCATCGTCGATTGTATTGTTAAATATTAGTGCCCTGGATTAGCGGCTAGCACAACTTGCATGGGCACGCTTGAAGTGGCTACACATGCGCCCCGTGTAGGTGCTCATATCTCCATAGGTGAGCTCGTCTATCGGCCCTACGGTCGGCTGCAGTCCTTACTAGTACTTGGCTGTGATTTGGCTCATTTTGGGGTCGATTCAGTAAAGTGCGGATTTACTTGGTCTCAGATGTTCAGGAGTACCGTCGCATCTCGTGGCGAGAATCTCTGTTAATAATGCATAGTATTAATATGTGGGTGGTCAGTGTGAACCAGTTACTTTTGGGTTTATCCTGGTAGTGCTTCGGTTACGAAGTATGGACAGCCCAACCAGGATTAATTCAAGGCACCTGATATGTGGCACACATAAAGTAAAAGTATACTCAGCTCGAGTGAAATCGTTTAATAATTTCCGAAAACGCATGGTTTCTTGAAATTCACGGAAAAGTAGAGGGTTTCTCTGTGGAGTAGCAAACTAGTTGAGTATGATATTCGTTTCCAGAGATGAAAGGTAAACGTTAAGTACCCCGATGGTGGCCCTGAATTCGCGGTGAAGACCTCGATCTTCTAGTACATGTATTGCGAAGGGTATGATGCGAGGAGTTGAATGCGATGCTACAGTATGAAGCTGGCTTTTTTTAAAATTGAGTATATTTGTGTCGCTTAGATATCCAAAGCTGGCTAGATATTACAATTGTATACGCAGCTCTATACGCCTACGGATACGCATAACAGCGCGTTGGCGGCCCAGCTTAGCACGGGTAGTGGGCGACTTGGATCGCGATGCCCAAGCGAATCGTGCGCGGCGGCAGGGTGGTGCTGGCGGCTTCGTCCGTTGTCGGTCCGTGTAGGGTGCGGCTTGCCGAGTCCAGCTAGGTCGGCACCACAGCAGAGGAGTTTTTTGAGTTTTTTACCGTGAGCACGGGGGGGGTTGGCTGCTGCGGCGACCGAAAAAGCTGAACTGAGGGCGGGCATAGCTCTTTTAGGTTGTGGTCGTTTCCTTCAAAGAAGGATCCATAGTCTAGATCACTCACAGAAATTTTCTGCGGATCATCGTGCCTAGTCCAAAGCACTCAGTGCGAAATTCTAAAAGAAAGGTCCGTAGTCTAAATCACTCACCATTTTCCGGATGTGTTTTGGAACCATCTATTGTAGTCAAATTCACTCGATATGAACTGACACAAAGAAAAATTTCGGACTGTACGAGGAATAGATCGACTTTATTAGAAAGGTTATGCTAAGCCATGACGCTTCGTCCATCTTAGCAAGTCGCCAACGCGCATTTGAGAATCACCAACCCGTTCACCTGTAGAAGACGAGGCAAGTTCGACGGCTCGGTGGAGATCAATGACGGCAGCCTGGTGGTGAACAGCGAGGTAATCCGGCGATGGCTGACAGAAGTCATGAAGGTCGGAAATGATAGCTTGGATGCCTGCGTTGAAGGTGGCAGGGGCATTGGAGAGGCCCATTTGCAGCGGGGCTGCCGTAGCTTTAGCGTCAGTGGAAGACGTAACAGACTCTCAGAGTCTCAGCTTAAGATAGCCCGTTCTAATACCAGAACGTAC
>JAIKVH010001200.1:0-10242 GCA_024679275.1 Phytophthora niederhauseri
GGAGGCGGGCGAGCCGGACCACGTCTCGGGCAAGCAGGAGCTGGCCGAGCTGATGCTCTTCCGCGGCGTGCAGTGAGTGCGATGGCTATGCATTGATAGGTTTTGGTTCGTTCTGTAGTGCGCGTTCGACCTTGTAAGAGAATGCATGGCGTTCACAACGTACTTTGTTGTCGGCATTTTGTATCTGGAGGGCTGCCTCATTGACTTTTACGACATCGTGACTCATGAGTTAGTAGACTGCTCTCCCTTGTCGGTCTTTGACGCTTTGCCGACTGGGGTGTAGTTTCTCCACTGTCGGGCTGACTAAAACCGAACAACGGTGGTCAGATCCTTGTGTTCATTGTGCTCTACTGTAGTTACTGCAGTGCACTACAATACGATAGCAGTCGTGCTGGCGTTGGCTGACCCAGTGACAGCAGGATACTGCAGTGCACTACAATACGATAGCAGTCGTGCTGGCGTTGGCTGACCCAGTGACAGCAGGACTCCGGATGCTTTGATCTATCGGATACTCTCAGCTGGCGCATTATGAGTTGATTTGAGGTCGAGCATCTTACAATCCTCCAGCATTGCTCATTGCACGTAAGACCAGGAACGAGGAACGCCTTTCGTCTCCTCAACAGCTTTGGAAGTGCCAAGTTTCCTGCTCCTTGAGGCCAAGGACCTCGACCTGCTCTGCGATCTACCGCCTACACAGGGTAGTACATCATGCACTAATGTGATTCAACTCAAAAGATCCCCAGAGACGTTGCCTCATCGGACGCGCCGTTATGGCAAATCTTACCATCTTCAGCGAGCCGCGATTACTTACCAAGAGTTCACGGCTGCGACGCGTAGAGTGGAGGAGCAGGAGCGCATTCCTCGACTTGCCTCCGAAAGCTGCAATGACGGACGCTGTCGTACGCCTCGAAGTGGGGGAAGATGGAGTCCCTCTGAAGAATGAATTGAAGCAACCAGAGGTGGAGGCGGCCGAAGCGACCCAAAGGTTCCCACGGAATGACCCGGCAGCTTCACCGGTAGCAAAGATTTTGTTCCTTGATGGCGTCCGCGGGGCGGCCGTCATCTTCGTCGTCACGCAACACTCAGGCTACATGCACGACATCTACATGGGCGCCGTCGGCGTCGACGCCTTCTTCGTGCTGTCGTCGTTCCTCCTCACCATGATCTTCATGAAGAAGAGCATCAAGCTGATGGCGGAGCAGGCGTCCTACCGCAAGTGGGGGTGGACGCTGGCCGACTACTTCTCCAAGCGATTCTTCCGTGTGTACCCGTTGTTTGCACTGGTGGCGGTTGCACTGTGGCTCATGCCGTTCGAGTACAAGGAACGATACTATAAGGTGAAGAACCCCGAAGACTTTAACCTGTTCCAGACGCTGACCTTCCACCCGGAACACCGCCACTTCCTCATGTGGACGTTGCCGCTGGAGATTTCGTACTACTTCATTCTACCCGCGTTCGTACTGGCGGTGCTCAAGATGCGTCGCTTCTGGTGGATGGCATTCGTCCCGCTCTACGTCTGGGTCATTCACGAAGGGCTCTACACGACACGCAACAACTACTATCGTCAACCATTAAGTGCGCACCTTCCGACGTTCGTCGCGGGGTCAATGGCTGCCGTCATCTTCGTCAAGTTGGAGGCGTGGATCAAGAGCACGGGCTTCAAGTTCAACACGTTGCACATCGTCGGTCTCCGAGTGGTAGAAGCTGTCTTGATCGCCGCCTACCTCAGCGTCGTCTTCCGTGGGCTGTTCTTCAACTGGTTGGGGATGCCGCTTACACCCTCAAGGTACTACATCATGCCGTTCACAAGCGTCAAGTTGTCTCTGCTGTTCGTGATCGAGATGCTCCAGCCGTCGACTGTGTCGCTGATCTTCGAGTGGATCGTGCTGCGGTACTTGGGCAAGATCAGCTTCTCCGTCTACTTGCTGCACGTGTTCGTGATCTACACGCCGCCAATCACGAAAGAGACCAACTACTATGACAAGACGTTCGAGGTGTTCGGTCTGACGATCTTGTTGGCGACGGTATCTTACTATACGATCGAGTACCCGTCGCAGCTTTTGGCGCAGCGGCTTTCGCGTACATTCAACAGACTCGCAGCCTATAGCCACGAGAAGGTGTCAGAGCAAGCCGACACGGCCAAGTCTTCGATGAGCCTGCCGCAGCCGAACGAAGGGAACGAAATTGAGAGCGAGCCGAACACAACAAACTCATCAAGTGACGTCGAGAGACGATCCATACGATGAAGAATTGTTTGGACCTCAATATATTCGCGTTTTGTGTTTGCTTATTCAAAGGAAACCATGCTACAACTACCTCTCTGACGTACAAAATCTGAAATTCTAACCAAAACGTGGGTAGCTTCGTGGTATTCAACCGGACAATAGCCTTGGCTTAATGAAGTAACCCGTCGTTCAAGTGAGACAGAAGTTCTATCCTACGTCGCGTGTAGGTCTTCTACGCTGTGACTTGATGCAGCAAGAGCTCGAGAGGCAACAGGCTTGAGTCGTTCGTGAGCACAACATCGAAGCGCTGCATGTACAGGTCGAGCTTCTCATCAGCACCGCTATTGAGGAAGCCGATGCGCACGATCTCGTCCTCCGTGAAGTCCAGTCCATTGGCCATGTTGGCGTCACCGAGCGAATCAGCGCACGATCTCGTCCTCCGTGAAGTCCAGTCCATTGGCCATGTTGGCGTCACCGAGCGAATCACCCAACAGCAGGATGTTGCGGCGCTCTTCGAGCTGGCACTGCTTCCATAATTCTGTACCAACCAGGGCAGACGCGCTCTTGTTCATACTGTGAATAAGCTGCAACGAAGTGGGTAGTCACAAGTGCATAAGTGTCAAATGCCGTTAGCAACCTCGTCGACTACACCTTTGCCCGCCCGACTTGGGACTTTTCGCCATTCAAGTTGGTACTGATTTATTTTGGGGAGTTAAGAAGGTGGCCGGAACGCCCAAACTAAAAAGTACCACTATCACTTATGCAATCAAAACAGGAATTCGTCGTTCGTAACGGACACTTCCGTCTGCACCTTGGTCGCACGAACCGTAGCGCATGTCCTCGAGGCGAACAGCAGCGTTGACAAAGTCCCGAGCGTGCAGCTCCATCTTCATCACCAACTGCTGTGTAATGTGAGTCATGCTCACATGCGCAGCACGCTCCAGAAGTTGCATGTGGGCCTCCTGTCGTTACAGGCTTGTTGTTCTCGAGGCGCTGAGAACGACGGCCCATCTCGCCGCGACAGAGTGCCAGGTAGTCCTTGATGTGCCCCTTGAGAACGCTAAAGCAATTCTCCATGGGGTTGCACATCGGGCTGTACGCGCGCCGGCACCAGCACTTCGGTCTGGCTGTGCGCTGGCGCGTTGGAGGTCGCCAAGACAGCCCCGCTAGCTGGCAGCCACGAGTCCAGCACGGTGCATGCGCGAAGTGCGCAAAAAGGTTTGCTAAACAGCTCACGTTCACATCACGTCCAGTTTTGAGTTGTGAATAGGCCACTATGAATGTGAAATAGCAATGGCTACATTTAAGTTTGGGCGATTTCGCCACAACTTCAACTACCCAAAGTAAATGGCGCCCAACTTGAATGGTGAAAAGTCCCAAGTCGGGCGGGCAATAGCGCCATCTTTTACTTGCGTTGTACATGTAGTGCAGTTGAAGCAATGTTGGCAGCTCTGGCCGAATGTTCGAAGGAACATCTTGGCGCGACCACAGTGCAAACCATAATTGGCATGGCACATTGCCAAGGCATTCTCTACGAAACTGGCCAGGCACAAAAGGTGGAGTATTACTGAACACTGCCACGCACTCATGGAGCGAGCAGGACTTGACCAGGCACAAAAGGTGGAGTATTACTGAACACTGCCACGCACTCATGGAGCGAGCAGGACTTGGGAAGACATCCTGCTGACGACCAATGTTAACCCCGCGAAAACGTCGCTGAAGGCGTGCAACGATCAGAAGATCGGCCGCTTTAAGCTGATGAGTTGATTCAAGCTGAAACGACACTTGAACCATTAAAGGCGTAGCGACTAGTGCTCCGACGACAGCGACGTGAACGAGGGTCACCAACTCCCCCGCCTTCGCCACTTTATTCTCAACCACCGCCAGTCCCAACGCCGGTGGAATGCCGTATGACCCGCTTTGGGCAGCCACCAGCTTCGCCACGTCAACCTTGTCATTCAGCTCAGCATTCTTCATCGCGCAAGTATAATACTGCAGTGCATCTTCAATTCGTCCTCCTTGGGTTGATTTTCCAACTCAGAAGGAGCCGTATAACTTCCAGGTGACCAGCCATATCCAGCGCAGATCCAAGATCGTTGGGGTCTGCCTTGTGGAGGAGCCGCCTCGCTAGGTTGACATATCCGTGCTGTAGTGGAAAAGAAATCGCCTCAGTATGGTACAACCAACGTCAAGTGCGGGTAATTCAGTTTAACCGCAGGTTCTGACGGCCGCCGCAAGTACATGGACAGCAACGAATCCATCCTCCGTTCAAACAAACACAGATAGGCGGATGTTCTTCATATTTTCAGGCAGCCTCGCGTACTTATAGGAGCGAAGAACACTGTCCCCACTGTGAAGACCCGACTCGTCCTGTGCTGATCAAGCTGCCACCTTTACTCACTCCTTCTTGTCGCCACCCCGGAACTTATTAAAGTCGAACGACTCGTGGAAAGCGTCTAGCGCCGGCAGGACGCGCTCCGTCCAGACCTGCGACTGGCCCCCCACAGCCTCCAGGATCTCTCGGTCGCGCGCCAGCGGCTTCGCGAATGCCTTCCCGCTCTTGGCGTCGCCCACGAGGCCTCCGAGGTTCAGCCCCCACGCCTCCTGCGGCCACTTGGGGTCCTCCGGCACCACGAAGCTGCCAGGCACGCGGCAGTGGCCGCATGAGTCGTGGAATACGCGCAACGCCGGCAGGACGCGGTCGGTCCACGTGACCTCGTCGACCCCCCAGCCAAAGGGCAGGTCCTCCAGCGTGGCCTCATTGCGGGCGACGTGCGCCTTGTCAATCTCTTCGCCGTCGTTATGCTTGCCGCCGCCGCTGCTGAAGTGGGCGGCAACGAGCGGCGCCCCACGGGTCTGCAGCAGGCGCTGGGCAGGGCGGAGGAGGACTGCAGCATTTGAGACAGCCTCAAACAAAATGATACTAAGCCACCATTTATAGAGTTATCGAGATAATCGCGTTTGAAGTTGACCAATCAAATTTCGTACCTAACAGGACATCGAAAATTTGAAAGTTAAAAACACTCGTACTAAGCAAACAAAACACTTTAGTTCGATTGCTTTTAACATGAACTTTCCGGCAATATACAATACGAAAATTTTGAAGAAGTATTGAGGTCACAAGCCCCAAATAAAATCCGGGGTTTTGGGGGTCCGAAAATGGAGATATTTTTTTTCAGACCGACGTCACTCCGCGAGTTTTTAACATTTTGCATCGCTCAATAGCTCAGAAGAAGCACAGGACACGGCTCTTTCGAGCGGTATGCTTAAATCGCGATTCGTACTTTGGTTGATTAGTATATTTTTGTTTGAGGCTGTCTCATTTGAGGCTGCAGGCTTGAGCGTTGGAAATGGGTACGATCAAACGAGTAATGAACATACGGGATTAAACAATTTCAAAAACCCGTATAAGGATCGAAAAACAAATCATACGGATTTCTGTACGATTTCACGTTGAAGACACAGATTCTGACAATTTTGACTCCCGTTGAAGATGCCGACGTTCCTGCTGCCCGTGACGCGCCGCTCGCTGCCGTTCGCGTCAACTCCCGTTGAAGATGCCGACGTTCCTGCTGCCCGTGACGCGCCGCTCGCTGCCGTTCGCGTCGTCCCTGCTGCACTTCTCCTCGCGCTTCTCGTCTCCTCCTCCTCCTCTTGCCTCTCCCGTCCAGTTCCTCATCTCGTCCAAGTCGCGCGACGTGGCTCTCTCTCTGCGCTCGCAGTTGACCTGGTTCTCTCTCTGCGCTCCCAATTCCCGTCCGTCCTCTTCTCCACCCACGAACACGAATCCGTGCCGGACTTTTCCGACCCAAAGGACCTCAAAGAGGCCCTGGGGCGCGGTGACGGGGTCGTTCTAGCCGCCAGCGGGTGTGGGGACGACGTCGTCAACCTGCCGAGCAACCCAGCGGACGAGTGGCTCCAGTGCGAGCAGAACGTGGCAACTCTCGTGTCCAGAGACCACTTGGTCGCCAAGTTATCGTGGACCGAAGGGTTCGTGGGGGAACGCTCCCCTTCTGCTGTAGGGAGGGCAAACTACGAGGTAGAACGGGAGTTGAAGCTCAGACTTGGGGGTGGGGAGGGCGACGGCGACGGGTGGGCTCGTAACCTGCTCGTTCTACGGACCCCCACGGGGATGGACGCCTTCCTGCGAGGTCGGCTGTTCGACTTGGTGTGTGGGAGGACGCTCTCCACGAGCGTCAAGAGGGGGCGCGTCGCCTTCGTGCATCCGTTGGACGTTGCGGAAACGCTGGCTGCGTTGTTGCTGCAGAAGGAGGAGGTTGCGAGTGGGGGGATTGGAGAGCGGGGGGTGGTCACGTTGACGGGGCCCGAGGCGTTGACGTTCCAGGACGTTGCCAAGCTGTTGAGTGAGGGCATTGGAGAGAAAGTAAACTGCTCGCACTTCCCCCTGTGGGCCGTGCAGCCGGCGCGATGGGTGCGAGGGGTCCCTGGAGACGTCATTGAAGAGGAACTTGCGGTGGTTCGAGCACTGGAAGCTGGAGCTCAGGAAAAAGTCGACACACATTGAAGAGGAACTTGCGGTGGTTCGAGCACTGGAAGCTGGAGCTCAGGAAAAAGTCGACACGCAGGTGCTGGAGAAGTTGCTGGGACGCAAACCACGCTCCTTTCGTGAATTTGTCGCTGAGAATGCGGACGCATGGCCACGTGCTGACCCTCTTTAGTGGGAATACGAGTTGAGTTTTGGGCTTGAGAACGAAACGCACAGTTCTGAGGTGACGAAAAAAGAGTTCGACGTTGAGATGAGATCGGTTGACATGAGGTGAACAGGGGATGAAAATACATCGTTGCAGGGATGTTACACGTCCGCCGATGATAGTCGAGAACGACCAGGTCAACTTATAGCCGCTAAACACAGCTCAGATCGGTTTTGCTTGTGTTTCTGGCGAGGAGTTAGTTCCTATTTTTCAAGACTGGGCGTACGTCGCAACGTCTCTTTTGCTTGGACATGGGAATTCAGTGGTCGCTGCTTGAAGCCTCGAGGAGAGGGGTGATCGCAGATGTGAAGCTTGCTCTGGAACGTGGGGAGCTTGTGGATACCAAGGACGGGAATGGCTGGACTCCTCTGTTGCTTGCATCTCGT
Source organism: Phytophthora niederhauseri (assembly GCA_024679275.1). NCBI lineage: Eukaryota > Oomycota > Peronosporomycetes > Peronosporales > Peronosporaceae > Phytophthora > Phytophthora niederhauseri. Next base: position 7,324 of record JAIKVH010001200.1, read on the forward strand.
GAAGGCCATGTTGGGGTGGTGAGTCTGCTTCTCTACTACGACGCCAATGCTGACTTGAGTGGCAAGACAGGGTGGACTCCGTTGATGTGGGCTGCTGATGCCGGTCATCAAGACGTGCTGCAGCTCTTACTGGACCGGAGATCCGTTGATGTGGGCTGCTGATGCCGGTCATCAAGACGTGCTGCAGCTCTTACTGGACCGGAGGGCGAACGTCAATCTGCAAAATGCAGTTGGGCAACAGCGTTGACGATTGCAGTTCAAAAAGGGCGGCAAGAGATCGCTCGCTTGCTGCTAAGCCACGGAGCGTCCGTCGATCTAGCGGACGTGGATGGGTGGACTCCACTGATGAATGCTACTAGAAGTGCCCACGTCGATTTGATCAGCCTTCTTCTCGAGAACCAGGCGGACGTCGATGCTACAACGAAGCAAGGGAAAACAGTGTTGAAAATGGCGGAGGGAATGGAAAATGCGGACGTCACCACGCTTTTTGAAGAGTTTAAGAGCCAACGGAAGAGGCTGGCTGACGCACTGGAAGCTGCAACACCCCAGAGAAATGAGAAATTGGTCAAGGATCATAGAACGTTGCTTGATTGCGCTTTAGAAGGCGATGTTCACGGCGTCAAGGCTGCTCTTGACTGCGGAGAAAACCCCAACACCAGAGATTCCGACAAACGAACGGCTATGTTAGTTGCTGTGGAAAATGGCCACGAAGAAGTTGTCCGCCTTTTGGTAGAGCACGGCGCAGACTGCAATGCGGGGGCTAAAGCAGGCAAGACCCCGCTGTGTGTTGCCGCGGAACAAGGCAAAACAAATATCCTTCGTATCTTGCTCGATCACAAAGCTGTGGTCGACCTCTCTGACGCGGTGCTGTGGACCCCGCTAATGTACGCTGCTGTCGGTGGGTATCTGGATGCTGAGCAGCTATTAATCGAGCGGAAGGCGAATGTCAACGCATTATCCAGGTACGGTCGGACAGCTTTGCATCATACTGCGAGTACGGGACAACTCCATGCGACTCAAGTCCTTCTCGATAGCGGAGCTGAGATTGATTTAGCGGATGTGAATGGGCGAACTCCGTTGTGGGTGGCCTGTGAAGCTGAGAAGGAAGAGATCATTTGGCTTCTAATCACCCGAAAGGCCAACATCAATCCTGTGGATAGGGACGGAAGGTCCATTTTGCTGCGCTCTGTGATGATGGCTAAGCTGCTACCCGCTACAATTCTGCTGGAAAATGGTGCAGATATCGATCTGTCGTGTAGACGAGGGATGACGGCGTTAATGATTGCTTCGATGAAGTGCAACTCGGATATGGTGCAGCTTTTGCTAAACCACAATGCAGATGTGAACAAGCACAATATTTTCGGGAAAACGGCACTGGATTATGCTGAAAGTCGTGAGGATCCGATGATAGCAACACTGTTGAGGAAACGATGCGGCACCGAACAATCCAGACAACCAACGCACAGTGTAGCGCTTCAAACTGACGAGGTTCGGGGATCCGACATCGCGAAGCTCTTCGGAGAGTATGAATACAAGGGAACACTGGTAAAAGATGCTGAGACTGAGGCGGCCGCTGAGCCTATTCCCTCGCTAGATGATGTAGCTGGTGTCCAAGTTCAAACCACGGTGGTGGAAAAATATGACAGTGGAAGTGGGAGTGACAGTGATGTTGAAAGTTCGCACAGCGCAGGAGAAGAAACAATGTCCCTGGAGAAAGAGTCTGGGGCTGATGGTGAGAGTGGCGACAATTGTGACGAGCAGAGTTCAGAATCAGATGCAGAGAGCGAATCATCATCGGTGATTGTACTTTCACTAATGGATGCAGCGTTGCAAGGTGACGTCAACGCAGTGGAAGCTGCTCTAGCGAGAGGTGAGGATATCGAGAGCACGGACGGTGAGGGAAATAGCGCTCTTCTGCTGGCTGCACGGTATGAGCTCGGAGACGTGGTAAACTTGCTCGTTTCACGTGGTGCTAATGTCAATGCTCACAACAAACAAAACGTGACGTCGCTACACTTCGCTGCTATGGAGGATAACCTGGATATTGCACGATATTTACTTGATTCCGGTGCCAGACCTGATGATTCAGACCAACGGCAGATGACTCCTCTACATTGGGCTGCGGTCCACGACCACACTGATGTGGCTTGCCTCCTTCTAGCTCGGAAGGCAAACGTAAATGCTCAGGATGAAGATGGAAACACGGCATTATGCCACGCTGCATGTCATGACAACCTCGATGTTGCGCGCATCTTGGTGAACAACCGAGCGAAGGTCAACCTGGGGAATGCCAAACAGAGGACGCCGTTGCATGAAGCTGTTCACGAAAGAAACGAGGCTATTACCCGACTGTTACTTGAACGCAAAGCCGACGCTGATGCACAAGATGGAGAAGGTCAAACCCCGTTGCATGCAGCTGCAAGAACCGGAAGTGCTGGTCTCGTCCGCATTTTACTGGACAATGCAGCTTCTGTTGACTTGCAAGATGCTCACGGGATGATAGCACTGATGGCCGCGTCTGCATATGGAATCGAAGATATAGTAAGTATTTTGCTAGAACACGGCGCTGATGTCGACAAGCGTGACAAAGCTGGTAGGACTGCACAAGACCACGCTCAAGCGAAGAACCACTCACAAGTTGCGACTCGCATTCGTGGGCATCGCCAACAACTCCATGCGTCGCTGCTGAGAGGAGCAAAATCAGGAGACCTGGCAGCATTTCGTTCTGCCCTTGGTAGAGCCAAAAACGTGGACATTTTGGACGCCGAAGGAAACACTCCGTTATTGGTGGCTGTTGCTGAAGGGGGCCTTGGTGCTCGGCCAACTACGGGCACGAAAACAACCGCGCAGATGCCACCTCGCGGACCTATACGATCAATGCCGTTCACTTGCAGATCAACTTGGCGTCTCCTCCTGGGA
>JAIKVH010001201.1:0-10241 GCA_024679275.1 Phytophthora niederhauseri
AGTCTTAACCAACGCTAGATCCACTACCAAAACCTTGCTAAGCCGTGGGGCCAATGTATTTCCCGTTTCCAGGCGAAGGCGAAGGCACTTGCGATGTATAAGGCAAATTCAACACTGATTTATGCTTAAGTCCAATCCCATCCCAAAATCCTATCTCCCTATGGATCCTATCATCCCATCCGTATCTACTGACTCTATGGAGCTTGTTCACCTTCCTTGCGTGTCGCTTGATTACCTTCGCCGCACCGTGGCCTCCGATCCATCGCCGACTTCCATCTGAGTCCGAATCAGAATCAGATCTGGATTGGGTCGAACCCCCGATCCAATCCCGTCAGTCTCACGGATGTGTGACATGGTCCGGATCCATCATCCAGCCAATCACTTTTCTTCTCCACTTTCCTGGATCCTGCTTCTCCACATAACCCCGGGTGGATCGGGGATCTGCACTTGTAGGTAGGTCATTAGGAAGGTTGCAGAACTGACCAATGTATTATCCAGTCGTAACCAACGCTAGATCCACTACCAGAACCTTGCTAAGCCGTGGAACCAATGTACTTCCCGTTTCCTGGTGAAGGCGAAGGCACTTGCGATGTATAAGGCAAACTCAACACAGATTTATGCTTAAGTCCAATCCCATCCTAAAGTCCTATCTTCCTATGGGTCCTATCATCCAATCTGTATCTACGGACTCTATGGCGCGCATTTACCTTCCTTGCGTGTCACTTGATTGCCTCCGCCGAGCCACGAGTGTAGATCCATAGCCAGTCCCTCCGATCCAAACCATCTGAGTCAGACTCAGAATCAGATCTGGATCGGGATGTAGCCGTGTTTGGATCCATAACTCTGGAAGTCACTCTTGGTCTCCACTTTCTTGGATCCTGTTTCTCCACAAATTTGGCGAGCTGAAGATGGCGCTCGGCCAGACCGAGGTGCTGGACACTTGCGGCAGCGTTGCAATGCGCGTGCTGAACGAACTTACGGGCCAGTGGGAGGCTCGTCGGCTGGACGACGTGCAGTATTCCCCCCGACGCTCACGTGAACCTAATGAGCCTGGGATACATGCAATCCTGTGGGTTTTCGGTACACTTCAGTGGCGACCAACGCACGGCCTGGCTAACCAAAGACTCAATCAAGCTGCGGTTCGGTCGCTTCGACAAGCTCTATCGATTTCGCACGGAGAGATCGCTCCGGCTTGTTGCTGCCGTTGAAGCGCGCATCAACGCGATGGGCTTGCTGCACAACAGGCTGGGACACGTAAACAATAAACATGAAGTTGATACGTGAGATGGCATCGAGCAAGGTGGACTTTGGAGTTAACGTCAATTTGAAATCGCTTACCGCCTACGACTGTGTACCGTACCTGTCAGCAAAGTTCAAGCGCATGTCTTACCAGCGCAGCCCCGAGCGACACAGAAATCCACTGGAGAAGCTCTCCGTGGACCTGCGCTCGGTAAGCGAAGAAGCGGTCACGGGTGAGACGATGTTCCTACTGGTGCTGGATGAGCCTACACGCTACAAGTCGTGATATCTCCTGAAGAACAAGAGCGATGCTGCTCCCAGACTGGAGAAGCTGATCCTGCGGCTCAGCACCCAATTCAAACGCGCTGGCCACATCGTAATCACCCTCCACTCGGATCAAGGTGGAGAGTTCCTAGGTGAACAGCTGCTTGACTTCAGTGAAAGGCTCGGTATCACTGTGAGAACACCAGCGCGATGAGAATGGTCTGGTGGTGAGAACCAACGGCATCATTCTACCGCGGCTTCGTGCGGTACTGCACGCCACGCACCAAACGAACCTGCTTTGGGGAGAGACAGCGCCTCACATTGTGGATACTCTGAACGTGCTACCGACAGAAGCTCTGTATGGCAAGTCGCCTCGTGAAGCACTGTATGGTACCAAACCTTCGCTGCGGGAGCTGCGAACCTGAGGCTGTGTGGTGCACGCTCATATTCCGGTGGAGAAGACTTCCACCCGTGACAAGCTTGACCCTCGTGCTGAACTCGCACTGTTACTGGGATACTCTTCGAATTCAAAGGGCTACAAGCTGATGAACTTGAAGACTGGAGGAGTGACGCAGAGACGAAGTGGAAATGTGTTCTGCCATGAGCGCTTCACTGTAGCTCAAGCTTCCGTGCAACAGCTGCTCCTGAACGCCTACAAACACGGAGCCTACGAGTTACCTGCCGAGATTTCAATTGTGCCGATTGCAACTTCACTCAAAAATGACTCTTCGCTGAAGCAGGAGATTCTCCGAGACGGCCCGATCAACCAAAGCCGATGCCGACCAGTAATGAGCCTGAGTTGGTTGCCACCGACGAGCAAGTGGGAGAGCAAGTGGGAGAGCAAGTGGGAGAGCAAGCAGAAGGGCAAGTGCAGGCCTCTACAGTAGAGTCGCCAGTAACAACACCCAGCAGCGAGACGGCAAAGACCGCTGCGCGGCCTGCTCAGCCCAGTCGACGTGGCCATCGAGTTTATCGTAACGAACCTGCTGACGACTATGAGACTCCCGATAAGATGCCTGCGGTCACGCCGCGCCGTGAGGTTGGCGCTCGCCGTGCGAGGAAGCCACCAGCCCATCTTCGGGAGTATGTTGTTGGATCCGTCATCAACTCGACAAAAGACATCCCGGTGTCGAGCACTTACAAACAAGCCGAGCAAAGTAACTACTGGCCGGAGTGGAAAGCGGCCATGGAAGAAGAGCTCGCGCCGCTGCGCGAGCACGGCACCTGGAAACTGGTCACAAGAGCCAAAGCAAAGCAGCAGCGTGTGATTACAAACAAGTGGGTGTACACGATCAAGCGCGGCGCGCACGGCCGTGTAAGGCGGCTCAAAGCCCGTCTTGTGATCCACCGCTTCCGACAGCAGGAAGGAGTCGACTACGCAGAGACTTACGCGCCGGGGATCCGTTTCGAGACGATACGAGCGGCGATTCTGTACGCACTAAAGCGCAGATGAAATATACGTCAATATGATGTTAAGACTGCGTTTCTCTACGGGTTACTGGAGGAGGTGATCTTCATGGAGATACCTAGCGGATCGGGTGAAGGCTCCCCAGACGGCGACATGATATGCCAGCTCACCAAGTCTCTCTACGGTCTCACGCAAGCACCGGCAGTCTGGAACAAGACACTGCGCGCCTTCCTGGCCAACTTGGGGTTCACCAGGCTTGACAGTGACTACGGTCTCTACGGCATGTATGAGGACGACGCGGTGCAGATGCTGCTGACAGTGTATGTCGATTACCTCCTTCTGATGGGGCCACCAGCGTTGTTCGACAAGGTTGCTGCCCAACTGGAAGCCAAGTTCACGATGACCAGCATGGGTGAAGTGAAGTATCTTCTGGGCATCGAGATTGCGATTGATCGCGAGCACAACCGAGCCGTGTACAGCCAGTGAGAACACATTGACAAGCTGCTGAAGAAGTTCGGCCTTGCATACTCGTATGGCTGCTGGACACCTCAAGCAACGAGCGAGTCTAGGGCCAAGGAACAGCCCACCGAGACTGACGATTTACCGTATCGTGAACTGGTCGGCGACTTGCAGTACCTGGTGTATAGCTCGCGCCCCGACATTGCGCATGCAGCGCGCCACCTCGGAAAGTTCCTGGCATGCTACACAGCGGCTCGCTACCGCGAGGGCCAACGGGTACTGCGCTATCTCCTGCAAACACGGGAATATGCTCTACACATGGATGTGATACCTGGCAGATTACTGTGTTTACAGACTCCGACTTCGCGAACGATCCCGACGACTCCAATTATGTCTCTGGTTACATCACCTTCCTCGACGGCAATGTCATCTCCTATGGCTCTCGCAAGCAGGGCATCAACGCCCAGTCCAGCGCTGAAGCCGAGTACATCGCAATGAATGAAGGGGTGAAGGCCACGCTGGGGTAAGATCGCTGTGTCTCCGACAATGCGAGCGGATTTGGATTGGTGCGAGGCGATACTTACGCAACGTCGGTGGTGGTGCCTGCCAACCACGATGTTCTGCTCGAACCCCGAAATCAATGTTCATCTCTACATGGACTCAAGTAATACTGACCTCGCTGTATTAGACCCCGCTCGCAGGCGCTACATCCAGATGAAATTTGACGATGATGAACTCAAACTCATCCAGCAAGCGTCCGCAACTAATGGATTCGACATCAACGTACGCAAGCAATTCTGCATCGCGTTGGCTACCTTGGTCTGGGGAGAAGACTGATCGACGAAAAGTGAAGGCAAGCTTACACATGTCCGAGATTGGACAGATAACACGAGTGCAGCTGCTTGGACCAACCTTCTATTCAGCAAAACTCGCCTAGCGCAGGAGCTGAATCACGCAAACGGTCTTGCAGAGTCTACACTGGGGTTTCGTGTTTCAGCTGGACATCTACCAGGAGCCTGCAACATTATCGCTGACGCCGGATCAAGAGCGTGGATAGCACCCTTCACGAAGACATGGACAAATTTTACGTATTCGTGGACGCAGGAACCCGTGCCGACACAAGTTAGGCATATTTACAAGACTTCTCCAGGATCTACAAGCCCAATCACTTGCTACCGAGTGCCACCGCAAATACGAAGCCACGTGGAGAGAGTGGGCGGCTTGGTGCAGAGAGGAAGGCTTCTCCTGTTGGCTCGAAGGGGATCAGCACCGGGACTCGCTTCAGTTGGCGCTGTTCGCCGTATCGCGATGGCTCCCACACGCATCACGACCTGGAAATGCCTCGAATACCGTGCTGTCCAAGCTTAACCATGTTGCTTGGCATCATCGCAGATACCGTGGACTCTACGCTGGGCTTCACGAAGGACATCAGTTGGCAATGCAAGGGATGCCCCGGCTGTCAAAGCCACTAACGCAAAAAGAACCAACCAACTTACGAATCCTGCAAAAGTTTCGCGACCACTGCAACTTCGAAGTCGCCCATGACCATGTCTTATGGGGGGCTGGTCTCCTAGGCTATTTCTTCTTGCTGCGACGTGGAGAATATCTAGCCGACAAAGGGGAGGTAAAACCCTACGCACTGCGCTGTGTTTACGCGAAATGCTTTTCGAGCGACGGAGCCGAGACCCTCGACGACAAGAAAGCTGAACTTGTTCGTGTCCAGTTCCGTGGAGGCAAGAACGATCGAACTGGAATAGGAGAGACTCGAGTACTACAAAGATCGGTCTGTGGTGAGTGGCCGGCCGCTGCCAGACAGCCGCCGAGATCGCCGCAGCGAGCTACTGCAGACGCCACGAGCTGGTCAAGCTCGTGCGCCAAAACGAACCAACGAGCGCGAGAGGTCCAAGATCGGCTATAAGAGGTCCAAGATCGGCTACGAGAGCCAGAGTCGGGAGGGTCTGCACCGCGGGACACCTGCATATACAGAGAGTAAGATTCAATGTCAGTTTGGTATTGGCTCAGTAGAGAACAAGTGGCCCGGCAGAGGGTCGCTGTGAGATCAAAGTTAACTTTAGTTCCATCGCAGACCCAAGCTCCGCGCAAGGACCAGCGCGTGGCCGAATGGAACATCAAGAAAAACGTACCGGTGGCTCCGCGCCTCGACCTGCCACTCAAGAGGAGGATGTAGCCAGGTTTCCCGTGCCAGATCGTGCAGCAGGACCGCCGAGAAGACCGAGTGCGGACGTCAACGAGCTCGCAGCGCGCGCCGCCGCGATGCAACTGGAGAGTGCCGCGTCCCCGACGCCGAGCTCCCTGGACTCCAGCCGCATATCCCCAACCCCTTCGCGGCCCGCGAGGAAGTCCAAGCAGACGAGTTGATGCCTACGGCGAGTCCTAGACTGGGTGGCGAGCGTGTGGCTACTGCGCCGGCGCTCCCGCAGCCTCCGTGGTTCGCAGGGCGGACCATGCAGGGCAGGAGGGAGTTCATGCGTCAGTTTGAAACATACCTGGCTGCCATCAACGCGCTCCAGACGCAGTGGGGCGGGGCTTTCGCAATGCTGGTTGGAGCCTGCATGGAGTCCAGGACGAAGCGCATGGTGGCCCGATATGCGTTCAACCTCCCTCCGCTCCTCATCACTGAGGGTCAATGGATAGGGTACTTCACGCAAGCAAATGCACCTTCGCACATCGACTACGCATCGGTGGACGAAGCCATGAGGAAGTTGCAGTTGCAGACTAGGTGGTCTGAGCCGGAGAGCAGGATGGTAAACCTCCAAGCCGACCTGGAGACCATACTGGACCGGTTTAATTTGACTGAGGCTGCATTTGAGCATGAGCAACGACGGATTGTGAAGTACCTGGCTGATGCACTCGCGCCGCCGAGCTTCAAGACTGTCATCGTGACGAAGCTGACCCTGCATGAGAACAAGAAGTTCATAAACGAAGTAGTGCCGTTGTGGTGCGAGGTGGTGCTGGTGGCCGCGGCCACCATGCAGGGCCAAATGCAAGCCGTGGAGGGCAGTACAGCAGAGGCCACCAAGACGAGGAAGAGAGTGCGGTCGAGGACGCGAGGATGGTGAGCGTCGGAGCACCAGCGCGGCTGCCAGCTGACGACCGCCTGCTGTGTCCAACAACGCTGAGCGACACAGGCGAGGAACATGCCTCAAGTGTGGCACCACGGAGCGTCAAGTCCGTGAATGCCCAAACTGCCAGCAAGGTGAGGCTGCTCAGCTACTGAAGGCGGGGCGTGAGCGCTACGAGCCTGTGCCAAACCTCGCGGCCCGCCGATTCGATGAGCTACTGAAGGCGAGGCGTGAGCGCTACAAGCCTGTGCAAAACCTCGCGGCCCGCCGATTCGATGTTGTGGACAACGGTAGACAACTACCAGTGGAGGACAGTGTGTGTGACGATACTGATACTGTGGAGGCCACCGTGGACGGTGTCGTAGTGACAGCTCTTCTGCTCGACTTCGGGGCAGAGGCCTCGCTAGTGGCACGCGGTGTGGTGGACGCGTTGGAGGACGCAGCCAAGTGTGTGGTGCTTAACGTGGCGGACAACGTGCAGCTAACCCCCGTCGGTGGCAAGGTAATCAATGTAGCCCGGAAGGCAACCTTCAGCGAGGTCGTGCTCACTACGTCCGCCGGCCCACTGATACTACGAAATTTGACATACGTGGAAGAGGCCAATACTTCTTTGGACTTGATTGTGGGCCGGCCGATAATGAGGCTGTTGGGCTATTCTACCGATCGACTGTTAGTCGAGGCCAGAGACACGAGCACGGACTGGGAAGTTGGCGAGGCGAGGACGTGAGAGCCCCGAGTGCGCTGCAACGTATGTGTCGACTGCAGGTGGCCACGCGCGACCCACCTATGGCTGAAGCCGAAGCCGAGAATGTTGAGCGTTATGAAATGCGAACTGCGCTACCAACTATGCACCCTAGTACTGTGGACGAGGTAATTTCGCACTTGGAGCGAAAGATCGAAGTGGCGACGAGTATGGGGCTGACTCTCCATGGACAAACGAAGTTGAAAGCTGTTGTACAACTGAGAGCTGACTGTTTTCGTCTGGAGTTTGGCAACGATCCGCCGGGGCGTGTTGCGCCAATCCAAGTGCGCCTTTTACCCGACGCGCGCCCCGTGCGAGCGCAGCCCCGGCGTTATTCTCCGAATGATCGGGCGTTCTTGGATCGCCACACGGCCGCTCTCCTTTCTCACGGTCTGATCTTCAGGAACCACAGAAGCCGGTGGGATTCTGCTCCGAGAATGCCGAAAGCGAGAGCAAGACACGGATCCCAACGCAGACCCCAGGATGACTATTGACACGCGTGAAGTCAGCGAACGCACGGAGCCCATGCCGTGGTCCATACCGGCGATAGATGTGGTGCTCGGAGAGCTCGAAGGGGCCCGCGTTTTTTTCGTGTTCGGCTGGTTCAGGGGTTATTCGCAGCTCCCTTTACACCCGGATTCGCAAGAAATCTATTCGTTCGTCACGCATCCTGGCATCTACACTCCTACGCGCGTTCCGATGGGTGCGACGGATGCTGTCGCCTACTGTCAAGGCGTAGTGGAGGAGATATTTGGCGACCTGGTGGGCAATGGTATTCTAGCATGGCTCGATGACATCCTGGGCAACGCTGCGGACGAGGCATCGTTGCTGGAGATACTAGATCAGGTCCTGTCGCGTTGCCAGGAGTACGGATTAAAGTTGCACGCAAAGAAGTGTCAGCTGTTCACTACTGAGATTAAGTGGTGTGGTCGAATCATCTCGGCGACGGGAGTCAAGCATTGCCCTGAGCGCGTTCAGGGCCTCGTGGAGATGCAATCACCTCGGATAGCGGCCGGGTTGCAGCAAAACATATGTGCCATCAACTGGATGCGGCAGAGCATTCCCGAGTATACAACCCTGGCCGCGAGCCTGTGCAATGTTCTGGACCGTGCGGCCAAGGCTGCCAGCTCACGCAAGAAGCGGGCGCTGGCGAAGATTCTTTTGGGCAACGTGGGCTGGGGTTCCAAGGAATTGGCGAGTTTCGAGGACGTCCGAAGCGCTCTGCTACACATGGTGCCGCTGGCCCACCCGAGTCCGACAGCGGAAGTCTGCCTGTACTCGGATGCGAGCCAGGAGTTTTGGGGGGCAGTCGTTACCCAGCGGGGGCCGCATGAATTACTGCTACCTCTGGGGGAGCAGCAGCACCGGCCGCTGGCATTCCTCAGCGGGAGATTCGCGGGTGCAGCGACGCGCTGGCCGACAATTGAAAAGGAGGCTTTTGCTATCATCGAGGCCACTCGTCGACTGGAGTACCTACTGCTGAGACCCAAAGGATTCCATCTGTACACGACCATCGCAATACGTATTTGAACCGTTTGCAACCGACAGCGCGATGGCCAGGTATCAAGCGGATAAGTTGAAGCGCTGGGCAATGCCGGCTCTCGTTCCGCTAAGTCATCGAACACATACCGGGTGAGGCCAATGCATGGGGCGATCTGTTAAGCCGTTGGGGCGCTGGTTCGGCGCTGAAGGATGATCGCTCTGTCGTCCGCGTTGCTCGGCTTGCTGTTGTGGAGCGTGTGCCTCCCCTCGAGGAAGATGCTTTCGTGTGGCCTACCGAGATGGAGATTCGGGGGTGCCAACGCTGATCAAGAGGGGGATCGGTGGAACGACGAACGCCAGCTGCTGATGACACGGGGGGAGCGCGTGTGGATCCCGGCCGACGCCACCGAGATGCAGCAGCGTCTCTGTGTCGTGGCACATGCGGGGGTCAGCGGGCACCGTGGTGCGCGCGCTACGACACAAGCATTGGGGGCTGTGTTCTACTGGAGGACGCTAGTTGCTGACGCCACTGCGTTTGCCGCCGGCTGTCTGTATTGCATGACGACGGCTAGTGGTCGTATCCCGCGTCCGTTTGGAGAAACCCTGACTGCCATCCGGCCAATGAGCTACTGCATTTTGATTTCCTGAGCATGCGGGAAGGTGTAGATGGCGTGAAGTACATCTTAGTCCTGAAGGATAGTATGAGCGGCTACGTAGAGTTGATCGCGTGCAGTCATGCAACTTCGGACACGGCCTACCATGACCTCATGGACTGGTTTGAGAGGTTCGGCGTCGCGCACCTGTGGGTATCGGACCAAGGCGCGCACTTCAAGAACCGAATTATTGAGCGACAGCAACGCGCGCTGGGTGCGCACCATCACTTTACCACCGCCTACACTCCGTGGGCAAACGGGACGGTAGAGGTCGTGAACCGTGAGATTCTCAAGTGCGTGAAGGCGCTGCTCAGCGAGCGCCGTTTGCAGGGCCAAGACTGGCCCGCCCTTCTACCCGTGGTGCAGTCTGCTCTGAACCTGATACCGTTTGCAGGGCCAAGACTGGCCCGCCCTTCTACCCGTGGTGCAGTCTGCTCTGAACCTGATACCGGTCGACCGCCTCGGCGGCAAGTCGCCACTGACCGCGTTCACCGCGCTACCAGGCAACTCGCAGCTATTGAGCATCTTGCACCCACGGGACCCTGCCGACAATGCGACGATGTCCTGGGTCGCGAGCGAGATCGGGATCCATATTACGGTCGTCCGAGAGGCCCTGGATGGGATGCATGTGGAGATGGTCATTGCCAGTGAGAAGCGTCGCCGGGCTGCCTGGGGGCGGCACGCTCGGCGCCAAGGGGTCCGCCTGCAAAAAATCAGCAAAGGATATTTCGTGCTGGCGGCGACGGTCACGGGTCGTAGCGGGCACAAACTCGCCGGAGCCCTAAGAGAACTATGCGTGTTCTTAACGACTACACGTTCGAAGTTCAAGATATTGCGGCACCATTTGACGTCTCCATTCGCCATGCATCGCGGCTGCAGCTCTACCGCGACGCCGCGAGAGGGAGCATAGA
>JAIKVH010001202.1:0-10236 GCA_024679275.1 Phytophthora niederhauseri
GCAACTATGGCGGCGGGGGTAATTATGGCGGTGGTGGCAATCGTCAATATGGAGGTGGTGACAATGATGGCCAAAATGCAGGGAATATCGGTGGTAAGAAGCCGATAAAGAAGTGCTACCATTGCAAGAAAGCAGGTCACCTTCGCCGCGACTGCTGGTACTACAAGAATAAATCAACGAAGGTGAGCCCAGATGGGCCCGGCTCAAAGGTGCAGAACCAGAAGCAGAAGAAGAAGAAGAAGATAGACATCAAGAAGGAGGTGTCGGGTGTCATCGACCACATGCAGTGGATCAATAGTGGGCACGATGATACTAGCAGTGATGAGGACGAGGAAATGATCGGCATGGTGCAGAAGAACGAGTTGCAGAGCAATCCGAGCATGTGGATGCTGGACTCGGGTAGCAGTACGCACGTGTGCGTCGATCGTACTCAGTTCACTACCGAGAAGAAGTCGCGGGCGAGTTTCAAAGTGTGGACCGGTGGTCTAACACGGGGTGTGATGAGCGGTAGTGTTCGTGTTTGTACTCGTGATGGCAAGAACCAAAAGGTCGTGAAGTTGCAGTTGGAGAACGTGGAGTATTCTCCGCATGGATCGACTAACCTCTTGAGCCTGGGAGTGATGGAGAATACTGGCTGGATAATGTCGGCTAATCCCCCCGATGAAGAAGAGAGAAATATGTTCCTAGATCGCAGCGATGTGCGCTTGATGTTCACCAAGCACGGCAAACACTATTGGCTGAAGGCAGTAGATGAGCAGGCCGAGGCGGACGCAGTGATAATGATGACAGTAAACGCCGATGACAACCCTCTCATGTGGTGGCATGAGCGTCTCGGACATTTAAATGTGGCTGCAATCAAGCACATGATGGAGACGGGTAAGGTGTCGGGCATGGATATCCCGAAGGAGTTGTTCAAGAAGAAGTTCACCTGCCTCAGTTGTATGTCGGCGAAAGCAAAAAGAAAATCCTACAAGCAGAGCGCAGCAGAGAAGCGTACGAAGGTAAATTACGAGCGACTCACGTCAGATACGTGTGATATGGGGAAATATTTACCACGTCTGACAGGGCTTCGATACTTCCAACTAAGTCAAGACGACGGTTCCCGCTACAAGTGGTGCTTCCCGCTTAAGAAGAAGAACGACGCGAACGCCAACACCATCCGGCTGATCACTGAGTTACTGGCTCAAGGTCACCGTATCAAGACAATGACTAGTGATGGAGGCGGTGAATTCGTGAACACGGAGCTGGAATTGTTCTGTTCGTCGCGCGGCATTAGGTTCGTCCCCACGCACCCGTACACACCGGAGGAGAACGCGTTAGTGGAGAAGCTCAATGGCGTTCTCGTCGGCAAGATGCGCGCAGCAATGCACGCAGCCAATCTACCTGATAGACTGTGGCCGGGAGTGCTTCCGTACATCGTGGATGTGGACAACATGAGCTCTACACGGGCGCTGAATGGGAAGACTCCCTCGGAGAAACTATTGGGTAAAGTGCCGGATGTGAAGAAGATTCGTGTGTGTGGTTCGGTGGGCTTCATTCATGTGGCGAAACAAAAACGAAAAACCAAGTTGAGTCCGAGAGCTGAACCCGCGCTGCTATTGGGCTTTGGACAAACATCACCTGGATATCGGTTGCTGCACTTACGGACGGGAAAAATCGTGGAAGCACGAGATGTACGCTTTCGCGAGGATATTACTGTAAGCCGGTCATATATCAACTCGCTGCTGATGGGACAACAAGCAAATTACAAGCAGATACCATTTGTTCCACTTCCTGTGGAGTACGTGGCAACGGAGAGCGTGAGAGGCTCAGCGGCGCAAACTGTAGGTGCGAATGTACCGAAGAATGCTGATACAACTCCGACCAGCAACACTGGTGCTAACGCAGAATCATCATCCAGCGGCAGCGAAGACTCGGAGTCTGAGGACGAGCCGCCGCAGGAAGCGGGGGAGGACGACGCGGGGAATCAATCCCAACCGCAGACGACTGGACGTCAGCAAGCCAGAGCTCAGCGCGGTGGTGGTCGAAGACCTACTCCACATTAAACTCGACGGCAACGACGAGCAGCAGCTGCAACCGCTGGTCAGCAAGAAAATGGTGAACCGCTTCGAAGATCAACTCGAACTACACGTCTTAATGTCAGGCTAGACGGGTACGTCATCGCGCTCGAGGAAGAATTCGTCGGAACGCCAACGTCAGTGGAAGTAGCGATGCGGTCGACTAAGTGGCGAGACGCAATGATGGAAGAATGGGAGTCGCAATTGAAGAACGGAACCTGGATAATGGTGGACAGGCCTAAGCCATCGAAGGGTAAACCAGTCAAGGTGCTGACGACAAAGTGGGTATTTGTCATAAAACGCGACGAAAATGGCAATATCCTACGCTACAAGGCAAGGTTGGTGATCCACGGATTTAAACAGCGATTTGGATTCGAGTACTGGGATACCTACTCACCTGTAGTTCGAATTACGACGATGCTGCTAATTCTCCTGTTGGCGCTGTTGGAGGATCTAGACGCTAGGCATGTTGATGTGGAGACCGCTTTCCTGAATAGCCCGCTTCGAGGCTTGACGATCTACACTGAGCAACCTGAGGGCTTTGACGATGGCACTGGACGGGTTTGTTGGCTGCAGAAAGGAATTTACGGATTAAAACAAGCAGCGAGGATATGGTATCAGACTTTGCACGCCTACCTGGAGGAGCTCGGGTTCAAACGGTGCGCGTACGATGTCGGCCTGTACGTGAAGTACGTCGATAGCAGAATTGTGATTGTAACCGTGTATGTGGACGACATGATGATAGTTGGCAAGACCAAGGACATCAATGCGGTACTCGAGGCACTTCGACTCAAATTTCGCCATGAAGGACCTCGGCCGTGTACGGCATTTGCTGTCAATGGAGATCCACTACGAGCCCGGAGTGATGCTCTGCCTATCACAAACGGCATATATAAACGAGCTTCTGGAGCGTTTCCAGATGAGCACGGCTCGGTCAGTCGGGGCCCCGCAAATGCACAATGAGAAGATGATGCCAATAGAACGTGACGAGCCGAAGATCAATGATCCTTCAATCGCTTACCGAGAAATCGTGGGAAAATTGCAGTACCTGGTTACCTGTACCCATCCGGATATCGCCAATGCCGTCCGATGTCTCGGGCGCCACGCTGGAGCGTATACAAAAGAGAATTTTGCAAGTGCTAAGCGCGTGTTGCAGTATCTGAAGGGTACAAGCACGGTTGGGTTCGTGTATCGCCGATCGGAGGCGAAACCAACAATGCAACTACAGCTGTGAGCGTACAGTGATGCTGATCACGCGAACTGCCCGGACACCGGGAGATCACGTGCTCCAACTGAATGGCTACAGCTTCGGCTTCAAGAGCAAGAAGCAGGAACGTGTCACGGATGATACGAGCAAGTCGGAACTGGTTGCGGCCAGTAACAGCGTCGAGGACCTGCTGTGGGCGCAGAATTTGCTCCCGGAGAAAGGCATGAAGCCATTGGTCCCGGAGCTACATTGTGATAATCAGAGCACGCTAAAAGTGTGCGAACACGTCGGAAACTATGACGGTGTGAAGCGGCTCGCAAAGATGAGACTCAAAATTGCTGAGCTTGTCGAGGCTAAAGAATTGCCGCTGAACTACGTTCCTACGACAGAAAACATGGCAGACATGTTTACCAAGGCGCTCGGACCACAGCGATTTGAAAGGCTGAGGGAGCTGCTAGAAGTCGAGGACGTAGTTGAGGTGGTTGCACATGCACGCCTGCCAGCTCGGCATAATCGAGTTGGAGACCAGGATATGAGTTCCGGGGGAGTATGAGAGTTAGAGATCGGACGCGGTCGTACTCTACTCTCTCGCAGGCACTCATGTCCTGGTCGTGTCCTAGATGGATGCTAGGAGCCGGCCTACAAGCCCGAATGATGGGTTGTGTGGTCAAAGGGGGTTTTAGGCTCGCGCTTTCCTCCTCGTGCAAGGCACGTATAGGAGTCATGCATTGCAGGCATGTGTTGAATGAATCAATCGATTCGGTTTAGGGATCAGGGTGTAGTTATAATGCCAAGGCGACCTAATGTCGCTTCCTGTGGTTTAAGACCCGCGTGCTACGCACGCGGATCTTAAACCCAGACATGTCTATCGTGAACACTACCGGTGGTTTATGATCCGTGAGCGTAGCACGCGGTCGTAAACCCAGGCAAACCGAAAAGTAGCTAGTCGAAAACTTATTTGGGGTAGTCATTTGAATTTTGAACTATACCGTGCAGGTTCGGACAATTTCATGTCCGCATGAGAATTCGGACAACCCCTTAATTTCAATATATTAAATGTCGCATAGACTAGTGTGGTCTACATTACATTAGTTCTGCAATCCTGGCTTGCCTCACAGCAGAGCCTCGCGAGCAGGACGGACGGCGACAGCTGCGTGGTGCTGCGTGGTGTCCGGTGGGGTGACGGTCAGCAAAAGAGACGTAAGTGGTTGTCATTGATGTAATATGCATTGAAATCGTAACGCTAGATTGCTTCCCTAACTACGTGTGTTGTGCTTCCCTAACTACGTATGTTGAATATGCATAATGTCTGATTGTTGCTGTCGAACGCGCGTAGGACATCCGATGAAGCCGGACCTCAACTAGCGTCCGCTGTTTCCCGGGGCTTGGGCGTCTGGCACATGCTGTGGGAGCAGCACATGGATCGTTCGCGTGTCAGAGGTATCTACAATGCGCACCTGTGAAGTAAGTGCTTGGGGTCGAAGTATGTGGTCGTCCAGCTTGCCCTCAGTGTGCATGCGTTTCAAGGCTTTAACCACTGTTCCGTACGCTTTTGTCTTCTCGTGATGTGCTCGCAGAAACGTCAAGATGTTAGCTTCTGCATCCTTACCTGCTTGTAACACGGTCGCCTTTGTTCCAGTGACGTCGTACCCTTCCGGTAAGAAGAGTTTCATGAAAGCAACAGCTACTTTCGTCTCGTGGTAGCGCCGACGGTTCTGACGCTTGGTGTTTTGCATATCACAGAACCACTCGTACCAAACTGACTAGAGAGACTTGGAGCGAGCCCGCTGCTGTTTCACCGGGACAGACCTGGTCGCCCCCACCGCGACATCTGCATTCGACGGCGTCGTCTCTCTCACGGGTGGTGTTGTTCTCACGCCTTCAAGCGACGCCACTCGATCGTTAAGCGCCTTGACTTGGTTCGACAAGGTGTCGATCACCTGCAGCTGCTGCTGGATCAACTCTGTCTGCTTCATTACTAAGTCGTCGGAGGTCGGCGCAGCTGGGGCCTTCTCCTCCGGCTCGGCAAACTTCTTCTTGCGCTGAAGAAGATCGCCCTGAATGGTGAGTGACCAACTACCAAGCTCTGACTCCGTGACACTACCCTGGGCCATTCCAGGTTGAACTCGTTTGATGTAGGGGCTCGTAGGTGCCAGTCGCAACATGTCGTGGTAGTGCAGCAGCGACCGCCATCAGTACTTCAGGGACATCGTCGCGGAAGTTGAACTCGGCCGTGAAGCCGAACGCGGATGCAAATAAAAGCTGTTGAAGTTGACGGATCTTCTCAGACACCATTGGGTCGAAGAGATGAAGGATAGGTAAGCAAGGCTTCGACTCTGAGCCCCACCTGGCTAACGGTTTACCCACTTGCTGATCTTCTTGTGTTGTGCTGACGATGTAGTTAAACGCCTTGCTGATGGAGGTCATACTCCAGCCACCGCGGTCCAGAATCCACGGGGGTTGAGCTTGCTGTTGCCGTTGGCATTTTGCGCAGCGCCGTGGCGGAACGAGTGCAATGACAAGCCTTGGGTCACTTGAAACCCAGTCTTTGAGCACTCGCTCACCCACGTGTTTAACACACGGTTCACGTATGCCTGCATGCCGGGAACGGCAATGGGTCTCGGTGGAGGCGCGGTGGTGGAGGCATCGCCATCAAATGCTGCGTTGTGAACTTGAAGTCGAGCTGCCAAGCGCTCGGCTAGCGGGCTTGATTCAATTGGGGGGGGCTCTCCAGCGGTTGGGTGTCTCTAGGCAGTTGGTCGAGTAGGAACTCGCTGGGCGATGTCTGCATGATGCTTGCGACGGCTAGGGCATGCAGAGGGCACGTCATGAAATCGCCGAAGTCGTAAAACAAAGATGCACCTTGGTAAGAAGCCGACTTCATCCGCTTAAAGTGGATGTAAATGCAACCACCTAGACGTAAACAAATTGTGTTAGATAATTCCTGCAACAAACATGGCTACTTACTAATAAAAAAACTTACCAGGGTAAACAGCGACTTGACTCTTTAGCAGACACGCCGTGTCCGATGAGCGGCCAAGTAGGTACCACAGCAAGCTCAGAAGCGATGCATCCTTGTAGTGATCAGGTGTCGTAGCGCCACAATAGATCGTCGTGATAAGTGCTCGGAGGTCGGCTTTCGTGCATGGAGGCGCCTGGTTCGTGAAGTCGGTGCCCCGCTTAGCACATTATTTGTCCAGGATTGAGGCAATCTTCTGCAGACGCCGACTGGACACGCTGCTTAGCGCCGGGAAAAGCTCGAGTAGATGGTTCTTTACATTTCCAAAGTAGCTCGCAACCGAGTTTTTCGAAAGTAGCGTCCCTTTAGAGCTTTCTTGGTACGCAAGATGCATAGCGAACTTGTCGAGGACGATGTACAACACGTCGCCGGTGTCATCTGCCCCTACCATCGAGCAAATCTGTTTGACCGTCATGCCTTCCGAGGTAGCGAAGCGCTCAAACACGTTAAGCGCCGTTAGGCGCGCCCGCTCCGAGTTGCCTGGTATTAGATTCTTCGTCGACATCTCCGATGTAGAACTGGTAGCACTGCCTCGTCTGCTCCGACGCCAATCATTTTTTCCTGTTCAAGACGATATGTGTCCGATCGAGAATGGTATTTTTAAAATATGAGGTTGACTTGCTTTTATTATGATCATATCAAATATTTTTGAGAGGATCGGACATAATATGTCCGAATTGTCCGATTTGTTACTGACACGACAACATGAGATTCGAAGCAAGCCCATTGGCCAACGCAATCTGTCGAAGGCCCCTGATAGGCCAAGTGCTAATGTCATATTGTAATGCGAAAATTGGTGTGTCCGAACTTTGATGCTATTCTACCATATCTTTTTTGCGTCGAAAAATAGCCACATGTGGCTATTTCAAAATTATATAGTAGATATTTGAAAAACCGCACCCTTAGAAAACTGGTGATACTGTATCTGATCCGCATGCTCCTGTATCAATATACCACCCACGTGGATCAATATCAATTGATAGTCCGCTTTTCGCTTTTGGGAAGCGGATCAGGATCCCTGATACCACCAAAATGGCACATGCTCCGAACCCCAAGTGTTGGGGGACGGTTGGGCCCAACCCGTCCAGAATTCTAGATTCCTGTATTGTTAATTCTTTGTTTATGGTCTACTCACAGCAATCACTGATTGCGAGCATATTTTTGCCGTTCAGAAACGGTAAAATATGTTCGCAATCAGTGATTGCAATGTGCCATTTCAAATGACTGCATGAAGGATGCCAGTACCATATTACTTGGTATTACCAAGTAATATGGTACTGGTTGGTATTACTTATCGTTTTAGATTAGCTGGTGAGTAGCACGCAAGCACTGACACGCATCTCATCGACTCACTCAAACCAAGACAGCAAGGGAAAAACCATTCGATTGCAGTTAAAGCTGAGACAAAGTGAGCGACAAGCTACATTTTCATTAGAGAACGCAGCAGAAGAGAGAAGCCGGACATAGCAGTAAAAGTAGGTTCGATGTCAAACATTTTTAGTTTTATTCGCTTTTCGAAAATCGGCGTGGCTCGTTGGTAGCGAAATGTATTAGACAACTGCTATGAAAATTAGTAAAATGGTTAACACGTATTTGGAGAACACTACTTCCCGCTCTAGAAACGGCAATTCAAGCAGGGTGGGTAAAATGATGGTCCGGAGCAGCCGACGACGCAGTGGACCGTGGGCAGTGCCCACTGGCACATCCACAAGCTAAAAGATACGGCGCTCGAAGCGCCAGTATGTATAATACTTAAAAGAGTATTTAATAAACTCGTTCACTACCAGACCCCCTCCTTATGTTTTTTACAAGATACCGTACAGCAGTATCTCACCGCTAAGAGTTGCTCTACTCTAAAACATGCCCCCGAATTAATCGTCGATCGTGGATGACGCTGAGAACGTCGTTCTGAACAGGGGCCCCAGCAACCAGTACCTGTGGTTGGCGTTCTGCAATTTGCTCTCCAACTCCCAAGCGTCTACCGAACAATTGACCATGCGCCTCTCGTACGTTCTCCTGCTGGCTTCTGTGACCGCCCTCCTCGCTCCGAGTAACGTGGTCGCAGATGTCTCGACGGTGACATCACCAGCACAACCCGCTGTCGATCACGATGCAGTCAACGGCAGGCGTCTCCTGCGCAGCCGTGAAACTATCGCCGATGAAGAGGAACGAATTAGCAACGACAAAATCCTCAAGCTGCTGGGGGACGCGGACGACTATACATCGATCTTCTCGAAATGGAAGAACACCAAGGGATACAGCCCGGAGACAGTCCAAGGAAAACTGGACAAGTGGAAGCATGGCTTGAGCAACAAGCAGTTGATCCAGATCATGAACAACTACCGGTCCTATTATGGATAGGACAGAAGCACGAGTTGAGCTTGACAAGATCGCCAACAGTTATCGCAATTGAACCAAGACTTGTACGAGTTCCTGCAGCACAAGTACCAAAAGCACAATGACATCGACCGATATACCCGAGGCTTTGGCGCTTATGGTGGGTTATCGTCTCAAGTTAGGGCAGAATGGCTTTGTGCTTAAAAGAATCGAGAAAATCTTTTCACCTAGCACGTCTCAAGTTAGGGCAGAATGGCTTTGTGCTTAAAAGAATCGAGAAAATCTTTTCACCTAGCACTTCATGTGCATTTGTTCGCCACCATAAAAATAAGGGGGTTTGTTTTGTTTTTGAATTGAGGATCATTATTGTCACTTAGCTAATACGATCGTTAACGACTACTACAGTAGTACTAAACACCATATAAATAAGCGCCGTGCAGCTGTCTGCGAGATCGTTTGCGCCTCCACCGCTGTTCCAACCCGCTCAACGTCGTCGCCTCGACATGTTGCCTGCTTCAAGCAAGCACACTTTCGCTGCTGCTTCTCTGTTGATTCGCGTTTCTAGAAATGGACACGAGTGACTGGCCGCGGAAGCGTAGATAAGAGTTTGTTGTGTTGGTTTCGAGAGGAACGGTGGCTGGATGGAGTACTTGGCGCCGTGGTTGCTGGATTGCACTCGCTTCCAAACTAGCAAAAGCCTGGACGCGTATGTCACTAGCATAGCCTGGTATGTCACTTGCAAAACTTAAGATCGTTATTTATGGAGGACAAATGGGAGCTTCCACATCAATATATTACTTAAAAGTAGATCAATAAGCTTGCTTGGATACCGATTCGATTGGGGACGCAAGTAAGTCATAACGAAGGGGACCAATGCAAACCTACTGATTTAGCACTGAC
Source organism: Phytophthora niederhauseri (assembly GCA_024679275.1). Taxonomy (NCBI): domain Eukaryota; phylum Oomycota; class Peronosporomycetes; order Peronosporales; family Peronosporaceae; genus Phytophthora; species Phytophthora niederhauseri. Next base: position 9,521 of record JAIKVH010001202.1, read on the forward strand.
AGCTCGGCACGCACATTTGTTTTTACTCTCAGCTAGCCTCCATAAATAGGTGTCCAAGTTTTGCTCATATTGACTGCATTGTCTGACAGTCCAAAGCTAGCCTCCATAAATAGGTGTCCAAGTTTTGCTCATATTGACTGCATTGTCTGACAGTCCATCACATGGGGGCGATGCTGGTGACCTATGGGTCAAGGCTTCTCCTGGCCTGGAAGCGAGTACAGGTCAGCTACCACGGCGGCAAGTACTCCATCCACCGACTGCTGGCACTCGAAACCTACACAAGAAATGCGTCCTTACTACGCGAGCTCCTCGTGTGTATCGGCACTCCACTACCCATGGCAATTCTTGTCATTTTGCAAGAATTAATCCCGCTGCAAGACCCGACCGACGGCTGGCGAGTAAATTACGGCTTCTGGATCCGCATGACCATCGTCGCATTTGTGGTGAATTTGACCAACGTCGGCCAAGCCCCGTACTTTATCCAAGGCGTGTCGCTCTCAAAGGTCCAGCTAACTCTCGTGGCCGGGTGTACATCGACCATATTCACCGCGTGTGCTCTCCCAATCGTGGCGCACTTCATGTTTCCCGTCCCGTTCTTCGTGCTGGTGTTTGGTCCGATGTATTATCTGGTCCAGATCGTCGTGTTCCGAATTGTGGCCGGAGCTCGCATCTTCCACCAAATGCTTTCACAACGGGACCAGCTCATTCGCTACATG
>JAIKVH010001204.1:0-10223 GCA_024679275.1 Phytophthora niederhauseri
TTGTGTTTATTTGTGGAATTTTGTGTAGTGGGTCATTTTGAGGGGGTGAAAATCGGTGATCGAATGGCAAAAGTTACGCCTGTGTGGCTCAGTGGTAGAGCATCTGTCTTGTAAACAGAAGGTCCCCGGTTCAATCCCGGGCGGAGGCATGCCTTTTCCACGTGCTTCTGTACCCGTCTGACATCAAGATTCACACGCGAAGCGCAAAGCTTGTTGCTTCCGTGTGCACCAGTGCGCGCCGGCTCTTGTTGCTCCACTCTACACTCATTTTGCATTCTATTGACCTCAGAAGAACTACACGCGACTGCAACTGCTCACCCTGCCGCTGTGGATGTAGCTACGTCATGGCCGACCCACTCGTTTTCATACCACCGCTCAAACCAGACATGCCGTCGACGTTCATGCAAGGTGCGGTTGTGTTGCCGCGGCTCCCAGAGCCTATCGTACAAGTAGACGGTCGACTGTCACTAGAGAGCATGCACACAAGCGTGTATGTGACAGCGCTTGATTTGACCAGAAACAAGCGGGGCGCCAAACAAACTGAAGTCGCACCCAGTCGGTTGCAGTAGCCACACCCACCCACAAACACACATACGCACGCACGCATATATACGCCTATTCACCCACTTAACCACGCTCGGGGCCTGGGAATTACACTCTCAAGCCAGTGCTTGCAGCCTCGACGACGGTATGGGGGAGGGGAGGGGGGTCAAGCCATTTGTGCAACACTGTACACGTGAGAGGTGGTAGGCGACAGCTGGTACAAGTGTGGGGCTAGAAAATCAAGGAGGGCTAGGTGGCCCAAACGTATGATAGTTGTGACAAAAGTTTCCTTGTTCTGGGAGAGTCCCAAAAATACAGGTGCTATTAATTTTTTCTCCTCAGCTTGAAAGTGATCCTATACCCATCACCTCGTTGTGGCCCTCTATAACGTAAATAGTTAGTTGCAACTAATATACCACCGGTTTACTTATGTCTCCGTGGTGCACAGTCAGTGCCGAACCGCTACTGTTGTTGGGCGAAGCCCCAATACTGTGAGTTCGCATGCAGAATTTTCAGCGTCCCTCTCTTTACTTCCTTTGTATTTAGCAATCTAAAGTTTTTGCTTTTCTTTTGCTTCGCGGTACTGGCATGGGTTAGGTCAGGTCGTTAAAGAGATGGGGCTGGGACAGGTGATAGGCCGTGGTGTCCCTCATGGGGGTGACTTTAGGAACATTCGCAGGTAGCCCTTTCTGTAGCAATCACAGTTCCTCGGTACAGTGTATGCGTTGTGGTGGTCACATGCTTGATGTGCTCGGTCACGATGCGCAGAGCGGAGCTGTGGCAGCGACTGCGTGGGTGCCTCGCTGGGCATGCGACTGCAGTCCGCCCATGGCTTCCTCAAGGCGGCAGCGGCGGACTTTGCCCCTGAAGGTACGGAGGCCGATACATCGAGCTTTACCCTACTTGTTGTGGCGGCGATGGCGGTGGTGCTTAACTCTGGCTGTAATTGTGGTACTGCAGACGTGCTCTTCACACCAATACAAGACGTCCAGGTCGCTGGTCAAACTATTCACCCACATTCCGCTATAGGAAGATCTAAAGGTAGTTACCCCTATTGAATGAGAACTATCGAAGGCGGATATTAACGCAGGTTGTCGCTCTTTTTACCGCAGTAGCGGCGGGGTAGTATAGTTACCTGCCGCACATAAAGTTTGCAAACAAGGAATTGAACCTCTTCTCTCGGCAACTTTTCTTTGCGTGTCGTGGTGTTATTTGCTGTTCGTATCGATTTAGTTTAAGGAAACGTTCATCGTATGATTACATTCTCATACAAATCCGAGGCAGCTGGCGAGTCCTATACTGTGCTACGGGACAGTTAGGAAAGTCCCTCTCCAGCAGGGATTGATGAACTCTAGTTTATGAAAGGGGGTACTCTTGGCGGCTTAACAACATGAATAGTATACTAAATTTAATCAGCGTTTACGAAAAGATTAATCGCTCTCTCACAGCAAATGAAGGCGTGAGTTATTGATAATGTACCGGCTTCGGAGGTGAAGAACACGCTCACAATATAACGACAAAATATTCTTTAATAACGTTATGGCGTCTCGCATATTGTTCATCACGACCAAAATGTAGATTAAAAAGGTCCTTATAATACAACACATCCCGGCTTTTATCCTCATTTTCGCGGTGTGAGACAGAGAAAGTGCCCTGTAGTTATTGCTTTGCTTCTGTTGAACTAGACATGTTTATTCGTGTATTTGTGAAGCACAGATTTCACTCGAAGTTTTCCCTCTACATCTCCATCAACTAGCTCGGTTAACGGCTTCATCAGGAAAAACGCTTTCACTCAGCGAAAAGCCCAAACCTTGAATGCTTATAGAGCATATGCTTTAACAGAGGAGAATGTCGACCAGCACTTCTCGAACCTAAAGGGAGGTGATTGAAAGTTGCGAGGGCTTGCCTCCTTCGCGCATTTTGAACCCTGACGAAACGGGAATATGTGACCAAAAATCGGGCAAAAAGGCTATGGTACTAGCAACGAAAGAAAAACAAACAAATGACCAGCGCTCCTATAGTCGTGCCAATGTTAGCGCAATAGTGAGCGTTAACGCTGTCGGAGGTTCCTTACCTCCTCTCATCATTTTTTCTGGGACGCACGTTAAAAAATATCCCGTAGTGGAAGTACGCTGCGAACACCTGCTCTTTTCTGTTCATGTTACTCTAGGTCGAGTTTTTTTTAGTAGTTCGTCGGTCACATTCCCTGTGCTCTCCCGCGCACACGTTACACTTTCTACAACCGATGGTCTTCAGCGTGTTCTAATTACTTAGTGCAAAAGCGTTCATAACGCCCTAATGATTAAATCATTGATTTTCAGAACCGAACTAGTGTGACGATAGATGAAACGAGTATGTCGAAGTTGCTGCACCAGTGCTCCAGGTCGGTAAACCAAGCACAGAGTTTTGGAAGACTGCTGTATACCCAAGCTCACTGAGCCCAGACGCCGCAGGAAATCCCGGAAGGTGGGTAAAAATAAAAACATGTGCAACCGGTAGTACAAGAAAAAATACTTGTACCACCTGTTGCACTTTTTTTGCCGAGTGCTGTATACAGTTTTTCAATGCAATTTTAGCACCCTGGCGATCCATAAAAAAGTCATGGCAATACTTTTCTGTCCCACCAAATTTATAGGTAGTGTTTTTTTGTGTACCACTTAAAAATGTTAGAATGATTTGATTGTATATAATTATTTGGGGTAAGGCTAGCATCAGACCACCGTAAAACGGTTGGTGTGTGCGCTTAATCCACGTTTCGAGCCCAACAGCAGAACCTGCAGTCAAGATGCCAAGGACAGTCGGCGTAAAGGATATCTCGCCGAAAGTACGCGTTGCGGTGGTGGTCTTCCTTACCACCTGAAGTAAGGAAGGCCGCCTCCGCTACGGGGCCATCGTGCGGTCCAAGAGGCTGTTCAATCTCAGCCGCGCTGCCATCGAGTCCGTCAGGGGTCTTCGGGGCGATCCAGCTGCGCTGACGCAGCCTCAGCGGTCGTACCCACCCAAGCCAACACGTCTCAGCCCCAAAGAGGCGGGCGGGCGTGTTGCGGCTGTGCCGCTCTGCCGGCGGCAGACCCTGCGCGCTCTCGTGGCGGCTTCCGGCATCCCAAGATCCACGCTGGACAGGCACCTCAAGTCCAAGGTCATGCAGCGCTTCATCTCAAGGGTGAAACCACGCTTACGGACGCACACAACCTTCAGCGGCTGACGTGGGCTCTTGCCCAGGTGTAGCGTCCAATCGGTAGGAATTTGCGTTATTTTTTATTAATGTTATTAATTGAAAACAAGTTTTGAAATAATTATCGACTAATATTCTCCTAAGGAGGACCTTTGTACCGTTTTGATGCTATGTATGATGTAGTTCATATAGATGGGAAGTGGTTCAATATGTACAAGGCATCTTCTCGATACTACTTGGCTGCTGAGGAAGCACTACCTTACCGTTCGTGTTCAAATAAACGCTACATCGGTAAGGAAATGTTTCTCGCAGCCGTAGCAAGACCGAGGTATGATTTTTCATGGAAAGCATACTTTGACGGAAAATTTGGGATCTGGCCCATTGTCAAGCGCACCAAGGCAAAAACAACTTCTAAAAATCGAGTCGCCGGCACGCCGATTACCAAGGATATCAGCATGTCAAAAAAGTGTACGTGGAGATGCTCAAGGAAATTTTTTTTCCAGCTATTCGAGCAAAATGGCCGAGTAAGTTTTTTTATTTCGAAAATACTTTTGATTTATTTATCTTAACAAACTTTTTTATTTGCGTGTACAAGTCGCAAGACCTTTCTGTTATTCGTGTCCAGCAGGATAACGCTGGCCCACATGTGGAGGAAGATCGTGGTGAGGTCCTCGCCGCTGGTAAGGCAGGTGGCTGGAATATCCAAATGTTGTGCCAGCCACCTCGCTCTCCATAGTGTAATATTCTTGATTTGGGGATTTTAAACTATATTCAAGCGATTCAGTATCGGCAACTGACAAACCAGATCGACGGGCTCATCGATGTAGTATGTAGCGCTTGTACCAGTGTTAAATACCAAACTATTGAGAAATGCTACCTCACTTTGCAAAAAGTGTTGGAATGCATTATCACTAACGAGGGAGGCAATGATTTCAAGCTCCCTCGAGTTCGTAAGACTGTCGGTCCGGCTGGTCTCGGTCCAACGTCACTTGCAACGACAGCGTCAACTATAGAAAATGGCTACAAGGCACTGACGTCTCAGATTCTTAATCAATAGAGCCACTTTTTAAAACTGAGCATTTATTATTTACTTATGGTTCCCTACATTCTACTACGTAGCCCTCCCGGTATTATTTAATTATGTACCTAAAACCTTAAAGATCGGTGATTGGATAAAATTATCATGTGATTTGACATAACATGCAATAAAACCTTACATATTTGAGTGCCTAATTCGGAGTGTTCCGCATGTTTCTGGTGCGTGTGCTATTGTGCAGAGACTCGCCAAGTTGGAGCAATCGTGTGGTAGCTTTTTGTTTAATATCACTAATTTTCCACCGAATTACGAAATAAAACCTTACTTCTCTGTCCCACGAAAGTATGATGATTTCGAAATTGTGCTGTATCTTCGCTTCTACTAGAGAATGTAACCGGATCAGCCAATCCGGATTTGAATCGGATTAAAAGCGGTTGTAGCAATCCGAATCAAACCGACTTAAAACCGGATAAGATCCGGTTTCCATGTGCATTCATTGGGCTGAAAAATGACCAATCGCCGTCGGATATTCCTCTGTGATACCTTCTACGAACATTATACACGAATCTATCACGCAGCAGAGGCAGGGCCGGAGGTTGGCTCAGGCGAAAGCCGAAGACCTCAGTGAGGTATAAGCTTGCCTGCCAGTTTCAGGCACCCGCTGAGTCTTGGGTCCGCCTCGAGAGACAGCTTCCTGCTCGCTACCACCATGCGCGGTGCTGTAGCATTTTGATATCGAATATATACGCTTCGAGAAACCTCGATCGAATATTACAGGTTAAATAAAGCATTCTTATTGGACATAATATGATATCTTTCATCCAATCGCCTGCGTCATGTGACCTCCGGAAATCCATAATCGGTGTTTATGGATATACGCTTGCATCATTTCTGAAATGTTTTATTGTATAAATGCATAAACGTACAATCCGGATCAAACCGGTTTACATTCTCTAGCTTTTTGGCCATGTGAAACCTTATCATGAAGCTTAGAGGCAGGTGCTCACGCCTGATTTTTGCTGTCCATTATCTGTGAGAACTGAAGGAGACACAACACTTTTTCTGCCAGCGATTTTAGTCCTCCGCAGTTTTTTTTCGTAAAATTAGCGATAATCCACCGAAATTTCAGGATGAGTTACTATTGCCAATATTAGCATGGTGGACCAATTACAGCTTGTGGAAAGGCTTGATAAGCGAGATATCTCGCTTCAAAATCAACAAGGTTTTTCTAATCAAATGTGCTATCATTGGACAAAAATCAAAATTTGACCTAACCAACGTCAAATGACCAATGACATTCGTTGTGTGGTACACAAAAAACCTAACTAACCATACTTTCGTGGGACAGAGAAGTATTTCTCTTAAATGTGTGCTTGCATTTGTGTTGTTATTTACTTGCTGATAGCCGTTATTAGATTGCAAAAAATACTGTAATCAGCGCTCAACTACGGGTTTTACAACGCGGGTACGTTGGGCATTGGCTTGTTTGTGTAGGCGAACTTATGATAGAAAAACTCAACTACCTATAAATTCGTGAGACAGATAAGTACAAAACATCGCACAAATAATTATTGCAGCCACTTAAATTTATTGATCAAAAAGCACATTATACTTTAACTTAAGAACAATTCATCACCCCCAACGCAACTGAGAAGCGTTGCGCTGACCCATAGATTACTGTGCGCTCGCAATAACCCCACCCTCTCGAAGTTTGCCGGCAGCGTTGACGAACGCAACAAGCTGAGTAGCAGCTTGCTATCCGAGAAAAGACGGTAGCACGCGTAGCTCGTTGGAGATGCGAAGTCCAGGAGCTCGTCGTACTAGATCGCAATGCGTTATGTTGCTCCTTTGCTTGACGCAGGATGGCCAATGCAAATTCGTTACGAGTGCGTGGAGCTCCACTGCAAAGACCTCGATGGTGCGCTACTCACTGGTAACCAGCGGAAGGTCGTTTTGGATCTTGACGACGGCGACCTAAAACCCTGAAAGTGGATAATATCCGCATACGACAAGACCGCAAGACGAATGGCCCCCGATATCATGGCAAGTTGAAGTTGCAGAACATAAAACGGCACCGGCGGAGCCAAAAAGTCTCGTAGCAGCGGACAATGCACGACGATTAGACCGGGTCTATCCCAGTAATTTACCGAAATGTGTAGCGGCCAAGACACAGAGATTAGTGCGGGTATACCCCAGTAATTTATCCAACTGTGTACGGAGCTCTTGAGCGTGGTCCTACGTGCTTTGAGCTGCAGAGAGGCCCTCAAGTCGAGGTTGGCATTTGAATAGTCTGTACTGACATAATCGAAGCAAAAGACTTCAGGGTTGTAGTGGAAGGAATCACAACTGGTGGAGTTTCAGTCTCCTTTCTAGGCACCTTTTTCAAACGGAAATTTTAGTGATTTCTCCTTCACTGAGTACTTTTAAAGTTCTAAACGAGATCGTAGAGACAACCACCTGCGCTTAAATGCCAGCGAGCCGGTCTAACATGCATTATGCTTGTTTTAAATTTGAAGAGGCACTATGCCCTTGTTGGTGCTTTACAGCTATGTCACACTACTGGAGGCAACAATCTCGCGGCTCAATACCGCCCCGAATGCTGCTCACTGAAGAAGTATGTACTTGGCAGGGCCCCGACATAATGGTATAATAATATTGTGGGCTCTCCTTCAAAATTTCCTCCGGTGATTGATTGAATCGCCTGAGTCCAATCGCTCAACCAATCGACCGAGCACTAAAATGCATATGTAATGTCATAGGGTTTACCAAGGAAGCTGTCCGTCCTCCAAGATGGCGTCACCAGGCCTGCAGGAGCGTGTACGTATCATATCTCGGTTATCGAATGTTACATCATCCAGAAACACGATATTATCGTGTCTCCAATTGATATGGCTGGACGCAACAACCCTCGCCCCGCCCCTCCCCCATGTCGTCTCGTCAGGTCTGCGCTTCTTCTTCGCCGACCTCGGTTAAGGCCGCTTCGAGCGCAAATAAGAGCGGTTGTAGATGCAAGCAAAGGGTTACAGCAACCTTCTAAAACACCTTGCTGAAAAGCACGCGGGCTCCACGGAGTAACACGCCCAGCTCCAAAGCGCCATCACATAAAATGGGACATGTGTGCCTTCGTGGACGACGTCACGCTGAACATCTACTTGGGGATACACTGAATTATTCAGCGTAACCTGTCCGTCTCCGAGGTCGAGAACAAGCACACACACGAAGTCATCACAATAAAGCCGATCGCTGTGCAGACGTTGAGGGCTTTAATTTTAATGTGCTACGTTGCTCACAAGGTGGGTGAGAATCTCGCTGCCAAAATGGGGGAATCGTCGTGTTTGATGTTTGACGGAAGGACATACAGCTCCCTGCATTTTCTGTACGTCTTCGCTGTCTACGCCATGGGAGGAGAGCGGTGCCAATGGCTGCTCCTACTTCCACCGCTGGACTACTGCCAAATGACCGACGCTCACCGTGAGCACATCGAAATTGTGCTGGGTGTGTACGGCAAACAGCTGGACGCTACCCGCTGTTTGGTTGGAGGTACTTGCGCGACCAATCAGCGCCGCACATGAAACCGTGAAGTCCCTATGATGGGTCAGCCACCGATTTAATATTGACTTTGCTGAAGCCGATTAAGTCTACTACGCCAAGCTGAAGCGTTACGTTAAGATCCGGCGCACCATTCGCGCGGTGAGTTGCGCTTACTCAGCTTGTCCATGCGCTCATTCAAGTCTTTGTTGTCCACCTGCGTCCAACCCAACATCGCTTCCGCACGAGTGTACCCGTGTTCTTCAGAATAGTATTCGATACCGTGTTCAACTCATCCTTGTACGCCATTTCAACACCATCGATCTTCAAATATGTTTTCTCCAAATTGGTTTCGAGCATTTTCAACTGGTTTGTCACACCATTTGGATCGCCCACGTGCAGTGGGCGCTTGATATTTGTTTGCTGCGGCTCTAAATCCGAAGAAGAGAGAGGCTGCCGATGCAGTGGGCGCTTGATATTTGTTTGCTGCGGCTCTAAATCCGAAGAAGAGAGAGGCTGCCGCCCACTTGCTACGAGAGCGGGAACGAGAAGTATGGACATCATCAGCATTTCGTCCCCGCTGCCGCTCGTGAGGGTATGGGGTCTTCTCATTCTCGGCCTCATCCTGCGCGCCAGCAGTGGAGCTGTGGTAGGCATGTTGACTTCTGACCTTATATGAGTAGGATACTAGCGACATGTCTTAGTTCTCAACTTGCAACAAGCCGCGCCATGAGATACCTGCGTTGAATCACACCTTCATCGTTTTTTAGCCCGGGTCTTCCTTATCCTCATCGTCTTCATCGATAGCCCTCTCCCTTCTTCCTTTATTTTTAGCCCGGGTCTTCCTTATCCTCATCGTCTTCATCGATAGCCCTCTCCCTTCTTCCTTTCTTTTTGCCCCTCTCGCCACTTTCCTTGTCTTCACCGCCCGACGTCACCTTGGTAGTCCTTGATGTGAATCCAGCACCTCGCTCTGAAATGTCTAGCCCACGCCCTACCGACTTCTGCTTGCCCGCGCTACCCCAGAATATAATTCGCCTCCGTCATCAAGTTCTTGATCTGCAGAATGGCATCATTTCCTTGATCGACGGACAAACCGCGCCTTCAAGCTATCCTGTTTACTGAAAGCCTGGGCTTGACCATACAGAATCCGGAAGGCTACAGGAGAGCGAGGTGGACCAATAAATGACAAGTCGTACACCCGAAGAGCATCTTCAGCGCGAACAGGGAGCTTTTAGTGCCTTGCTGTGCGGGCAAAAATCTATCGCTTCTCCATTCCGGCACCCCGCATAGTTGGCAGTCATGATCGGATATTCTTAGTTTTATTATGGCCGTTAAAAAACTGAAGGATACTGATTAAAAAGCTATCCCGTTTACTGAAGGCATGGGCTTGGCCATACCGAATCTGGAAGGCTATAGAAGAGCGAGGTGGATCAATAAATGACAAGTCGTACACCCGAAGAGCATCTTCAGCGCAAACAGGGAGCTTTTAGTGCCTTGCTGTGCGGCAAAAATCTATCGCTTCTCTACTCCGGCACCCCACATAGTTGGCAGTCATGATCGGATATACTTAGTTTTATTACGGTCGTTAAAAAAACTGAAGGATACTGATTGAAGCGGTCTCAACTGATGGCGGGGGAATTACTTCTAACGGTACCAATAAGCGCGGGAAGTGTCGGCTCAAGGGATATTGAAGACGATCGTATACACGCAGCGAAGTATAGCTGAGGGCGACCCCTAGACCGACACAAACGCATACGGTGTGTTACTGAGCCCATAGGCCGCATCAGCGACAAGTGTTGTACCCGCGGACTGCCTATTACCAACAATCAAGTGACCCAACACAAACCGTTGAACCACCTTTTGCACACATTCTCATTTCGAGGCACCTGTCGGAATTTTTCATATTCTTAAAGTTGCTACTTGGTGGTACTGTTAACA
>JAIKVH010001205.1:0-10223 GCA_024679275.1 Phytophthora niederhauseri
CGAAGGATTATCATACCTAGAACGTACAATTCGCATCTTGGACGAGCAAGTGAAACCCATGAGTACACTGGGTTTAGCCCAGATGAAGTGTATGGAAAGGTAGAGATGCTTTTAAAATAAAAGACTCATGCTTTTAAAGTGAATATTCAACTAGGTTATACTCTAATTGATCGAGTAAATGGTCACGAGCGTCACTATTGGCCATGTACTAATAGTGCTACACATATCGACGGAAGATATAGCCTACTAACAACCCTTTTGAACAGACAAAGACCGGACCAAACCTTACAAAAACTAAGTGATAGTTTATGTACGATGGCAAAAAGTACAGCCTTTATGGCCTACATGATGGCATATACTAAACTCCATATAGAACTCGCGGGAAGATGTGTATTGTTCAAATCGGCCCGTAGGCCATATCTTCCGTCGATATGTGTATTTGGGATGATCCTATTTCGATTAATTCAAAGCGTGATGTTGATATCGGCCCGTAGGCCATATCTTCCGTCGATATGTGTATTTGGGATGATCCTATTTCGATTAATTCAAAGCGTGATGTTGATACAAAAGTTATGAGTTACATACATGTCAAAGATTTTACTGAGTGCATTAAATATCCAAGCTCCGGATATCAACTTAAGGAACTTACTTCAGCAACTGTCACAATATATTATAGAAATCAGATTTTGCAAAAATATTGAAATTCCAGATTATATTACAAATAATCCTCAAACTAGGTTGAGAATCACTAAGCATCAGCGATGATTTAGTTTAATCGCATTTCCGAAGCCACCATAATGAACAATATTTTAAAAAAATTAGATTATGCTTTACAGATAAATTGCGCCCTGTTTTATGGCCTATATCGAGGAGGGCCGGTCCACAAATCAGGGCACAAAACATAGACGGTAGCATGGACGAGCTCGATTTACATAGAACGACCTCGATTTGTGCTTTTAACAAAAAGGGATCGATTTGGCGTAGATCAACCTCGTTCTGTCCAGATCCATAAGAATATTGATCTCAAGCCCGATTTGGATTGTCGTAGCTCGAGTTATAAGCCGGCATTAATATCCCTTTCTTTGCCCTCGTTTTATTAAATCGACCTCGTCTTAATGATAATTCGAGGAGAGGTCTAAGTCAAAACGATAAAACGTTTGCAAAGCACAATAAATATACGTATAGACATTTCATATTACGAAAAAATGGTTTACCGCTGGAAAACAGACATTTTAGGTGTCACTGTTGGGGCCAGACTAATAGTTGTGAGCAATGAAAAATCAGCTATTCAAATGTAGTATGGGTCATACTAATTACTGTATGTACTGTAGTGGCCAATCACGCGTCTTTGAGGGTGCTGTAGCAATTTTGGTGATTTTGAGGTTCAAGCTCAATTTTTGAGCTAATGATATACTTCCTTCCTGGATTCTCGGCGAAACTGTGTAATCTGATTGGCTAAAATACTTATTTTGTATATTTCTACAAAAAGTTACACTACGTACCGTAGTACAGTATTGTAAGAGCATGTTCGGGTAGCAGGTACTTAAGTAAGTAAGTACCTTACCTGTTTTTGAGCTAATCTACTTGCTCAGAACGTCTGACATTTCTTAGCCTCTAGCATGAATGCAAGGGGCACTCTCATTGCGAAGATAAATCAAATGTGGCTAGCAAAACGTGATTTCTTGGGTAGCTATCTTGGGCCCACGCGCATGCGAAGAAGCGGAAATTGATCGAGGATCTATACTTGATACGGATGGAGAACTCTGTCGGATCTGCACTTGATTTGGAATGGCGGAAGTTGCCAGCAGAGCAGGAGGGGTGATGGCTGCTGTGTCGCGCTAAATGAAGCGTGTGCAGTACGAGTTGCACCCCTCGCGCCATATTTGGTTCTCTCCTCTCGCAGTTGCTGCCATTGCAGGTTTGCAGAAGTCAAGATGGACAGCGCGTTGCCGTCTTACGAGACAGCCATGCGAGACGCGAGAGAGTACCTGCGTCGTCGAGACCTGACGTCTCAGGACGAAATCCCGCTCTACTTTGCGTGGGAGCGACTGTACGCTGCCGCCAACGCCAACCTGAGCACGGACTTCTTGAACGAGACTCGAGCCGAGCTGCGTGCTCGCCAGCAAGCACGACTAACACCACGTCAGGGTCTTCCGCCTCCGCTCTTCACCTCGTTCGACAAGGTCAACCGCAGGCCAACGCCAACCTAAGCACGGACTTCCTGAACGAGACTCGAGCTGAGCTACGCGCTCGTCAGCAAGCTCGACTAACACCACGTCAGGGTCTTCCGCCTCCGCTCTTCACCTCGTTCGACAAGGTCAACCGCAAGTCGCTGCAGTCGTCAGCTTTTCTCCGATCGGGTCTGTCCTCGGATGCGGCGATCGAGATGATGGCGCGTCGGTACCGTCGAGAGGCTGAGAAGCTACGCTCGTCAAGAGAGAAGTTGGTGGTGAGTTCTATCGGTGGAGCAGGGAAGAGACTCAAGAAGGGCAAGCGGGGCAAGAAGACGCCTCAAGACGAAGTGGGTGAACTACTCGAGGATTTGGAAAGTCCCAGGTCACCGAGGAGGAGCGAGTTTGGGACCGGTAAGCTCGCGAAGAGCGGATTGGAGACCGCGTCGGATGATGGAGGAAATCGAACGAAGAAAATCAACCGAAATCGTCCGAACCCCGAGCGAGAAGTGGAGGAGCTACTCGCCAAATTCGAGAACGCTAACACCATCCGAAACAGGGACAACGCGGTGAAACATAAAGGCGGGGTGGACTTCTCGGGTGGCAAGGATTCTTTCGCTGACGAGTTAGCTGGAGGGGATGTCGGGAAGGCAGCAGAACTTCGGCGATCAAGCTTCTCGATGAGGAATCCAGCCGCGGATCCGAGTCGTGTTAACGTGGAAGACGTCGCTGCTTTTGCTGCCAAGGTATCGGACTGGAGAATGCACCCTTCCGCTGATACTGCCGCACTATCATCAAAGCTCGGCCACAGCGGTTCAGCTTCAAACGGTTTAGCAGCAACCACGAAGGGCACCAAGCGTATCTATGGCGTGGGCAAGGTGAGAAAGTCCGCAGGGGTTGGAGGTTTCGAGGTCGATACGACATTCGACACGAGTTTGGGCAGTTCCGGGTCTGACGAGGACCACTTGGATGCCAACGGCTCAATTCGCTCGAGTGCGGTAAGCACGTCACCCACCAGAAGACGCAGTACGGCGCACACAACTCACTGGGTAGACGACGTCGACGAGAACGAACAGTTGGGTGACGAGCAAGGGGTTGTGCGTAACTCGGCTACGGATGAGACACCGCAAGGTCAACCTACTGTGGATGCTGCCTCAAATTCAAAGCCACTCCATAGTCGGCCAGGTAATCATGCTGCCGTCGTCAGCAGCACCTCCGGAGCTGGGCAGAGACCTGCTGAGCTTTCGCACGCTGTTGGTGACATGCACGTGAAAATCAAGGGGAAAGAGATCGAAATTACATTCAGAGGCTCGCTCGACGACAGCAACAGCGCCGACGTAAAGAACACCAAACTACAGAGCGAGCGTATCCACCTGAGAGGGCAGCCATCAGCAACTCAAAAGGTGTTTGGCACAGCAGATACCACAAGTCGTAGGGGCAGCGACAAGGAGGATGATCACGGCATTGCCCAACAAGCCGCACAGATGCGTAATGCTGCTGCTCCGAGTGACGTGAATATACCGCGTCAACAGAGCAGTGTCAGATTCTCCGGCGTGGCAGACGACGATGTGGACGAAACCACTAACGAGGACAGAGGCCCCAGGCAAAATGAGCGCAAGCCACTAGAGGATCGCGATGCTCCGGTTGCAAGCGTACTGGGGCGACAAGAATTGCCCTTGCAGCGGGTCCGTAGTGCTGGTGGACACAGCAGCGCTGCAACTCAAGATGCCGCGGCGGAAGAGTCGTTGTATAACAACGGAGAGACAGTCGAGTTGGATGATCGCAGCAACATGAACAAGCTTCGAAGACAGCAGGACGATGCACGAGAAACCCGTCCTCACGACAATGGCAATTCGCGAGCTAGCACAAGCAGAAGTGAAAGCCTTAATCCGACTTCAGGCGGTCACAATGGGGAATTCACGGAGGAGCATCGGGGACGTCACCGTGAAGACTCAGAACCGCGTAAGCGAGTGGCTCAAGCTGGCTCAAAGCGGAGCAATTCCCACTCTGAGACTGCGGATCAAAGCCCAGACTCAGAGCCCAGCCATTTGCAGGATGACATCATGCGTCACCGTGAAGACTCAGAACCGCGTAAGCGAGTGGCTCAAGCTGGCTCAAAGCGGAGCAATCCCCACTCTGAGACTGCGGATCAAAGCCCAGACTCAGAGCCCAGCCATTTGCAGGATGACATCATCACTCCCAGCGTAGAGTTCGACTCTGGAGGAGACGAATGTGAATCTGAGGAACAGACTATCGCAGAGCGTCATTCGAGAAATGAGCGGGGTATTCGTCGCAGCTCGCAGTATAACTCCCGCTCGGATATTGCTCGGCAGGAGACCACAGTTAAACAAACGAGTTCGTCCGAATCTCAGGGGAATTTTGAGTTCAACGAGGAGTTGTCGGACGACGAGAGCGACATTGGCACTAGCGAAGAGCCTAAACGAGGACATGAAGATCTCGAATCGAGAAAACAGAGGAGTTATCGCTCCGGTAACGCCTCTGCTGAAATGTCGTCCGAAGAGGAGGGTGTCGGCATTGCCCAAGCGAACCAACCCCGTGATAACAAGAGGGCACAGTCGTCACGACGAAGCCGGAATCAGCAGCAGAGCGATCAACTTCGACGAGGATCCGGAATGACCCCGAGTACAAAGGAGACACGTGCCCGCGCTAACAAGAGAGCACATTCGTCGCAGCGCAGTCGAAGCCAGCAGGTGTTAGTTGAAGACAGCGACGTTGACAGTGACGAGGATTTCTCCGACGGGCCAGACATTTCAGGTATTGAGTATCACCACCACAAAAGCAAGCACGACTCGTCTCAACTGCAGCGACGAACTCCTCACGACGATCGCGTATACGCCGGTCATGGACGTAGTAGGCGTTCCTCTTCTCGACCGCCCTCGTCACGACACACAAGTTCACGCAACAAGCAGCGAAGCCACTCGTCCGATTCCAGCAGTGACAGCAGCAGCGACTACGCCAGCCGAAGCGAGGTGCAGCGGTATGATAGACGCCACCGTGCAGATCCTGCAGAGCGTCCTCGATCCAAACGCTCGAGTACTAGAGACCGCCAACGACCGAGTACTCGATATTCAGCCAACGCCCTGCGCGATCGCGACCACCACCTCGCTGCAGCAATGGAGTCGCCTCCGAAGAGGAGCAAGTCAAGAGAGATCCGAAGCAAACAAATCCAGCAGACCAAGACGAAACTCG
This sequence comes from Phytophthora niederhauseri, assembly GCA_024679275.1. Taxonomy (NCBI): domain Eukaryota; phylum Oomycota; class Peronosporomycetes; order Peronosporales; family Peronosporaceae; genus Phytophthora; species Phytophthora niederhauseri. The sequence continues at coordinate 5,382 of JAIKVH010001205.1, forward strand.
ACTCAAAGTCGAGCAAGTCCACGCCCAAACTTCCCGAGGGGATTGTGTGGCCACCCGGGATGGAGGCGGAGTGCATCGCTCGCCTTGGGTTGGACGGGCACCACCCGATCGCGCCCCCAGGGCTGGAGCACCTCGTCACGGACGAGCAGTGGGGGGACTACTGGACGTGGCTGCACTGGTACTCGTCGTGGCAGATGTGGTACATGAAGAACGGCAAGAAGCCCAAACGCAGCTCGGAGAAGGAGAAGCGACGCGGACGTCAACACACCGACAGTGACGAATCTCTTGATAACGAGCCGGATCGCCGCCATAAGAAGTCGCAACGCAACAACACCAATTGGTGGGTCGATGTCGGCCCAACCAAGAACCGACGCCATAGAAGTCGAAGCTAACTCACTGAAGCTGTTATAGACTCTATCCGAAGCTCCAAAAATGCTACAGATGCTGCACCAAAATACCTCACCGTGGTAGTTCGCTTTCACTTTAAGATCAGTCGATTCAAGCCGTGCGCCAGCACAAGGCGGCGAGGTTGCAAATGGCTCGCCTCCCAAAAATACTGTCTTCTTGCCGCGGACATCAGAAGACTTTTTGTGGCTGGCTCATTGCTCTTCTGGCCGTTGCTCGAACACTCCTCCAAAGCTCCACTCATCCGATCACTCTACTGTAGCCATGTTCCCCGTGAGTGAAGTGAGCAACGAGGCGGAGGACGAACCGAGGCGCGATGACGAACCCGCTACCAGCCACCACACAGACGCACCTGGCCCTGAAGAGCTGATGACCACGACAATCACCGACTGGGGGGGGGGCGGTAACTTTAAAGACTGGTTTAGTTGATACCTTCGACGAAGGACGTCCATCTGTGTATTGGCCAAGACGATACGGGTCGCAGACCACTCGCCAGCCAGTCAAGCGACGACTGCTGCGTCTTTCCGAGACTGTGGCCAGCTACCTCACTCGCGAACTTCCGTCCCAGCGTTCGCCTGAAGCCATCCGATCCATCTCCTGGAGAGCACGCATCAACTTGTACCTGTCCAGTCCGGAAGAAACGTTGATCGGGTGGCGCCTCAACCAACTGATAATGCTCGTGCTGTTCGTGGATATTGCTATCATGACGAGCGAGACTCTCGATGGACCGCGTCACGGAGGCACAGACCCGGATTTCCACTACATGCTAAAGGACAGCTCGTAGAACTCCATCGAGGGGTTATTCACAGGATCTACTGTGTGGAGTTTGCGGCGCGCTGAGCCAGCGCGCCGAATCAAATTCAGCTATGGAGATCAATCTCTACGTGGGTGAGTCTACTGGCCGTGATCGCTGCTGTCCCCAAACTTGTCGGTGTCGCAATTGGCACTGATACTTACCACGCAGACTCGCTCATGTACAATTTACGGGTTGCCTTTATTTTGGTTCTTATGCAGATCAGGTCTAGGATTTGAACATGCTGATTATGTGACCGAGTCGCAAGATCTGAACAAAACACACACAGCAGTGGATCATGATAGGAGTTGTCTTCTTGGTACATGTTGTATTAGCTTACCATGGCATCTCATGACTTTACAGGGCTTGAGGTGGCTGTAAGAGGGTGTGTACCATTGAGAGTTAAATGATATCATGCACAGACAACGTACGGAGCATCGCATTCTCAGTGCATTTACCTACTACCAACCTACTTACTAGGAAGTGATCACGGTGGTGATGGTGATCGCCACCGCCATCTTCTACGCCGAGCCGTGCTACGACCTCCAAACGTGCACGTTTACCGACATCTTCAACACGGGCTACTTCGTCATGCTCACGTAAGTAAAAAAAATCATTATCTCAAATACGTCGTTTTTTAAAGGAACTCACACTGTGTTGGCGACTGTGGGTTATGGCAACCAAGTACCCTCGATACATAACTCTGGCTCGCTGGTTCTCACGTGCGTCGTCATGATCTTCGGCACGCTCTACCTCTCAATGCCCTTGGCGATTACCGGTATCAAGTACGACTTGGCATGGCGCGAATACGACGAGTTCGCGCGCAATAAAAAGCTGGAGCAGCGAAATCGCCCGTTGAAAGAGATCGCCGCTGACATCGCAGCGGAGAACAGCAAGCCGACGTCTCCACACTCCAATTCCACCGTTCCTAACGCAGACGGCACTGACGCTACGCTGCAAAAGCTCGAGGTGCGCACTGTCAAGTACGTGAGCTCCGCCACTTGTGAGCGGTTCTACGAGCTCTCGAAGGACCTTGTGGATATCCACTTGGCCGTTCAGCCTCTCCTCTCCCCTGTCACCCTTGCCGAAGCTGCAACACTCGAGAGTATTTTGCAGTTTACAAAGCGCCGCAGCGAGGAAGCTTCGCAGGCTTTAGACGCCATCATGGCCGCCATGAAGCTCCACAAACGCGTCTGCGCAGACGCCCACTCCCTGTTGATAGCTCGGAGACCCACAGAGAGAGACACGGGGTCGGAACGACGAGCCAGCTCCCCCCTCATGTCTGCAATCCGACTGACTCAAGCGCGCCGAGCTCGTCAAAGCTGAGACGCGCGCATAGTAAGATCACGTCGTTGGGATCTCGTGCCATTCAGTCAATGACCAAGAAGGAACAGCACGAAGACCCCCACACTTTACGCGCTGTCATTTGGAGCATCTTCGACCACCGTCGGGACGTTTGGCTGGCTCGCGTCGTGAACAAAGCGCGACTGTATCTCGTCGTACTCAGCATCGCTCTGTTTTACCTTCAAACGACGCCAGAGCTACAGCACACTGGCCTTCGATCTGCCCTATGCCAACGCGCAGTCCACGATTTCTGCCGTACACACGAGGAACCTGGTTGTTATGTTTTCAAAGAAGTGGGGGGGTCTGGATCAAACCTCACAGTCGAAGTGACAGCCGAGCCTCTGAATTTCCACTGCGCTATTGGGGCTGCAGACACGACCTGCTACGCGTCGGGGGTCAACTTTGGCTCACTGAACTTCCCTTTGTCTTGTGAGGAAGTCTTTGGGTCGGACGCTGGGATAAAAGTGTGCAAGACCCGAATCTGCCAGACGTCGACCAGCACCATCTTCGACATGGAGCCATACTGGATCTACTTTGAGTTCTTCTTTGGTATTTTATTCACGGTTGAGTTTATCTTACGGGCGTACGCGCATCCAGCTCGACGGCAGCTAGTGGGGGACTTCAGTGCCATTGTGGACGTGATCATCCTCTTACCGTTCTACGTTGAAATTGTCGAGATCTGCATCGACGAGATGCCGACGTACTCGATCGTGCCGACGATTCCGTCCTTCTTCAGTATGATTCGGGTCCTCAAAACCTTTCGGATCCTTAAGCTGGGCACACACATACCTGGGGCTCGTGCACTCACGAAGACAGCGGAGTTGGTGTGGCGACAACTTGTGATCCCGGTACGATCTTCCAGCACTGCTAAGTCGATTACTTCTAGTGAACATTTCCTAACATTTCGAGTTGTTTTCTTGTAGCTCTTCTTCCTGTTCATGGGCTGTGTGGTGTCTGCGGCCATATTCTTCGAGCTCGAACGAGGCACTGAGTGCTTCGTTGGTAATACGTGCATGTGGTGGGACAAGAACGTCTTGACTCCGGAGCTATCGGGAGGCCTTCCAACGGGTAAACGGGTCCTCGTCCAGAATACGCTTCTTACCATCTTCACCGACATGCTGCGCTCGACCTGGTTCTCCCTCGTGAGCTTCACGACGGTAGGCTACGGTGATTTGTATCCACGCACGTCCCTCGGCAAGCTTGCAGACGCTGTTGGGGCGATTTTCAGTGCCTGCTACACGGCGATGCCGCTCACTTTGGTGGGTGGGCAGTTCTACATTTGCTACGAAGTCTACGCCAAAGAGGAGAAGAGGCTGAAGGTAAGAGAGGCCCTGGCATATCGTATAAGTGACCCTAGAGCTAAATGGCGTTTATTCTACTACTACAGCAAGCATCTCGGAAGCCTGTCAAGCCAGAAACCTCTGAAGAGAAGAACATGGCCCCCATCAGAGATGAATCACCACAGACCGGAGGTTCAATCAGCATCGCCTCACTAACTGCGTCTGCTACTCACGAACCCTCTTCACCACCATCACCACCAAGGCTTTCATTAAGAACTCCATCCAAAGTGGACGTGGTGCAGGAAGAGAAGCCAACTTCGTCTCAACATGCCGCAGAAAACTCCATCCAAAGTGGACGTGGTGCAGGAAGAGAAGCCAACTTCGTCTCAACATGCCGCAGAGTCGACGGAGTTGCAGATGATCAATCACTTTTTCCTCATGCACAAGGTGTTCAATGAGACGATCGAAGATCTGAGCTCACTCAATCGACTGGGTACCGAGCGCGTTGCCTGCGCTCGAAAGGGGTCTTTTGGCGCCGATGTGAGGCAGCGCGAGCAAGCGGTCGAGGCAAAGATCTCAACCAACATGGTCTTCTGCATGGTACGAAGTCCTCATTAACTATGACAGTGCCCAACTTAGAGAGTAACTTGTTCTCCTCCTCTGTAGACGGCGTACTTGAACTTCGCGTCGATGATCGAGCGCATTCTCGGCACGAAAGCAAAGCGGACGCTGCGACTCCATAACATGCACACAGACACATTACTGCCAGCGAGTGAGTTGCTGCGGGTGAGCAATCACCACGAAAGCGGGAACTATAGCGACGTCGTCGATAGTGACGAGGTTCAGATTGAGCCAGGCGTCAACACCTGAGCATGAGATCCACTAATATATACTCAAACAATTCATGCCCCTGATAGACTACAGGCGCCCAATGATGGTGTCACGTGAAAATGTACACTGGTGAACTAATAGTAACAGTGTATTGTGATGAGGCTCGATGAGGTTATTGATCTATTGCAC
>JAIKVH010001206.1:0-10218 GCA_024679275.1 Phytophthora niederhauseri
CGTTCGACGAGTATGGAGTTCACGATGAGAGATTTTCAGCGTCTGGGAGGGGCTCAGAGGCTACACCCCCCTCTGACGAAACATCTACCTGTAGTGATCTGCATATAACAAGTGTAGCTGGGAGTTCGTCCAGTGGAGATGGCGCTGACGTGGTCAAGGACGCTCAAGCACGGTTCCAGAGAGCCCGCACCAAGTACTTCAAGGTGTTAGTAAAAGAGAAACGAGTGGATCTTCAAATTGCCTATGATAAAGGTAGTCTCGCAGGTGTTTTGTCTGCTGCAGTTAACATGGCTGAGAACGCTATTCAGCTCGCTCGTGTAAAAGGTCGAGCAAAAACTGCCCAGGAAGCGTTTGAAGAAGTTGCGAAGGAGGTATCGGACGTATTCACAAGCATTGAGGCGATAACTGATTTTGATCCTGAACCTACTTCTGATGGCCCCTCGCCCAGTTTTTCAACAGCCCGGATCACGGCATCACGCAGTAATTATCGGTCGCAGCTTCTAAACCTACATGGTGTCCTGGGCAAACGCCAATCTCGAGAGGATCCCGATAAACCCCTGCTACCTTCAACGTACAAGCATTTTGGTAGGCAACAAGGATTTCCTGTGTACGAACCAGATACAGACTAAGACAGGTGTCATTGCTCAGGCAACCAAAGAAATCATATATATTGTTTGTGTTAAAAAGAATTCACGAAAGTACCTACCAGTTTCCGTCTTAAGTAATCGTGCGTCGGCTTTAGCTTAAACTAAGTGCGTGGCCTACTTCGGTAGGGCGACCGCGCTTCTTTTGTCTCCGCTTATCCGGAAATACCCTGCGTGCCGGGGCAGATCCATCAAACGGAAGATTTTGATGGGCTTGCACCGCCATCAAAGGCACGCAGCAGCCCAGTTTGAACATAGTTCGGCAGGTACAACGTCCAGCATCTAGTTCCACATCCCACCCGAAAACTGTTTGGAGTTCGAATTCCAGCTCGCGGTCAGTATTGGCCTCAATATCCGCTTTAGTCAGTGACTTCGTAGTGGGAGGAGTCACTCGAACCACTTGCTCAAAAACTTTAAAGTCACTGCCACTTGTAATGAAGCTGATTGCCCCGCGTGTAACTTCATTTACGTGGAGAAGCTTGTTCGTCGCCAGCTTCCTATATTCTCTGACGATGTGGGGGGCTGCACGAGGAGATTCAGCGAAAGGAACGGTAAGCACAGATCGTACTCTCCCCACATTTAAGAGTTCTGCAAACAGTGGGTTCAGTCGAAGTAGCCGACGTAGTGAATGCTGGTTCTTCAATTGTCGGTTGAAGTTTTCAACCGGGTTATTTGTTTTGGCCATACCGGTGCTGGTCTCGAGACACTGCCATTTATACCATCTCTTCTGTCTGTCCAGGTAGTCCTCCAACTGATACTCATTGTCACATGTGAGGACAGGTATCCACACATACTCCCGTCGGCGCCCCATAGTAGATGAACGACAGCTCCGTCGTTCTTCGCCGGCTAGCACGATTGCGGAAGTGGTCGTACACGTGTAAAACTACCACGTTTATAATGCGCTACCAGGTCTGGGCGTACGCGCAGCGCAAGCACCAAGGCGGTTGTGCGCCTGCGCTACCAGGTCTGGGCGTACGCGCAGCGCAAGCACCAAGACGGTTGTGCGTGCAAGTACTGCGACGCCTTCATGAGCTACATCGTGCACTCGATGTCGCAGCCGCGCTTGTTCGCCAAGATCGCCACGAGCGCGGACGCGCGCAAGAAGCTGATGGCGACGTTCTGCAACGAGTTCCTCAGTATGGCCGTCGGTGGCAAGACGGAGCCGCGGCCGCGCAACATCGCGTGCGACGGCTTCCAAGCCATCCCGTACGTGATGCAGGACCTCACGCGTCCGGGTTACATCGTAACCTGTGCAGAGGTGAGCTCTGTGTATTTGTCGCTGCCTCTGTGATTGTAGACCACAGTCTGTAATCTGAACCCACGCTCTGTGAAAATGCTGCACGCTCTGTGAAAATACCATCTTGCTCTGTGATTATAGCGCTCTCTCCATTGAAGCTCGTGCCGGTTGCGCTGTCGCTCCAGCCAGTCACGTGAGGGTCGTGCCCCTTCGGCTCGGCGACCCGTCATAAAGTTTTTGTTTTGGCCTATCATGAGGCGTTATTTGACTCCATCGATGGGGGCATTTTGCTCCCTTCCATTTATGTACCCACGAAGGGTCGGAAATGGCTACATGCTCGAAGGGAGCAAAATGCCTCCTTTCATCTGCAAATATCTTCAGTTTGTATAGTATACAAAGTCACTGTGTTCGCGAAAGGGTTAAGCAAGAGCTCACTAAGAAGAAACTCTCCATTGATGAGGACGCTCGTGCGATGAATGATGCTAAAGCGATTTTGGAACGTGAGCGTCTTGACTTAGATCGTAAGCCGAAGATGCTGTGTCCGAAGCTGCAGCATGAACTAGCATGTCAAACACGGGTTCTACAGGAACACATGGAAGCCAATGACTTGATGATTGGCATGAAGAAGCTGAAGAACCAGAAAGCCGTGGTGGAGGACCGGCTGACATGTGCAGAGCTGGAGCTTGATGATGCCAAAGGGGATTCCGACCAAACGATGGAAACTATAACTCGCCTGGAGCTAGAGAACGAGCGTATACTACTGCACAAACACACATTTGTTGGTTCTAGTGTCACAGAAAGGATGACTCGCGGTTTTTGAGATAGGCATGCAGTTCCCGAGGTGGATGGTAAGACGTCATGAGTATACGATGAGCGATTTCTGGCGTGACCGATGCAACCTTGCCCACGATGCGACGGCAACAATGATCGACACTATGGACCACCAAAGCTACTTGCTTGCGATTAGTCAGATTAAAGAGGTGCTACCAGCATTGGAGAGTGAGATGGCCCTCCAACACGCAGCCTCACAGGGAGACTTGCAGAAATTTTAAGTATATAATTCTAATGTCCTTCTTGTTTTATTTTAGTATGGTTGTTATCTCAGTTGATAAAAGTTATGTAGCTAGCCATTCTCCGCTGGTGAAAACTCTTTGCTTAAGTAGAAAAAAAACGATACCCAGTTGCTATTTGTATTGGTAAAATCACTGGATATTACTATACACGGTCTTTTTGTTGGGTCTCAAACTAACCGCTAGGATACCTAGGACACAAGCAAAGCGTCGATTGATATTCTAATGACTGTGCATGCGTATGTGTGTCTTGGGTGGGTGGGGGTTGGGAGTCGAATGTGTTGAACGAGCTTATGATATCGCGCGAATTAACAAATAGTGTACATTTGCTTGTTACTGGTTGACTTACATTACACGCTATGCAACCTACGTTGAAGCTCACACGAAGCCTAGTGGATGCAACTTCGGTCCATACTTGCCTCCGATTTCCAACACCCAGTAGCTAGGGAGAGTCAGCGTGCGTGTGGCGAGGATCCTTGAAACAGAAGCCGTGGAATCGGTTGAAGTGCTTCCGGACGCAAGGAGCGCCACTGCCCAGATAGTTACATTCCCACTCGTAGCAAAAGTGATCGTTCTTGATGCACGTGTTGTCAAAATACGGAACCGGCTGCGGCTCGTGAAATAGCTCGCGCTGGTAGGTCGGCATGTCCAGGTATGCGTGGAGACAAATGTTCGCGGAATCGTATCCAACGGGTGCGTAGATGCAATCCCCTCGAAGCAAGATCATGTCGCCCTTGTTAAGGTAAAGCTTCTGCAAATCCGACTTCAGCGCGATTTGGGCGTTCCAGCCGAACACATGGAGGCAGGTGTCATCCTGCAGCGCTATCAGCATCAACCCAGCGACGGAGCAAGGATCCACAGTCGCCCGGTGTGGATTGAAGTCGCGTCGAGGGGGCTGGTCGAAGCTTTCAGCAACAGTTTCGACAAACCACAAGTCGTTGGCTTGAGCAAGCGGAAGAAATGTTTTGTAGTGCACTGGGAGACCGGTTAAGAAGACACAACCCTCTTGCTCTGGATAAACGCTTGCTTCCGGTGGAGGCCTGGTTGTGCGGCGGCGAAGGCATCAGGAGACCACTCGAGGTTGGAGTCGCTGCGAGTTTGGTTGCGGGATTTGTTTACTTCCATCGCGTCTTAGATGTCGGGAGACCAGTCGAGGTTGAAGTCGGTGTGGGCTCGGTTGCGATACTCGTTGGCTTTTTCCGCGGTGATGACGTGGTACAGCTGGATTGCACCGTTCGTTGTGAACTTTTGTGGAGCTTGCATGATGAGTCCAGCGAGAGGGTCGGGTGAGGTGGAGAGAGAGAGATGGACAATGAGCCGTGCTTCTAGGTGCATAACCTATGCGTGCTGCTTATACACGGGCTGGCACGCAGCAAGAGCGCCCCGGCATGTGATGTGCCGGGGAAGAGAGTGCCACCACAGGAAATATGTATGGCATATTAAAGCGAAAATGGACTACTGCTTCAACGGGGATGCTCGCGTTAAACTGTGGATATGTATGGCATGTTTAAGGGAAAGTGACCTACTGTAACTGGGATGCTGGTTGGACTGTCCTGTATCTTTTAAAAGACGTCGCAGTCGAACGTCCTCGACGAAATCTGGCCGACAACTTTTTATGCATGGGCTGGTCAATGACTGAGATGAAGTTACTTCCAGAAGTATGTCGGAGCCGCGGCCTGACACGTTGCAGCCATAGATTGGACTCACGTGGTTTTGATAGTATGCACAACGATGCCCCTAATAGGGGGGGGGACTGATCTATGGCTTCAACAGGGATGCTCGAGATCCACTGTCCTGTATCTATTGAAACAAGTCACGATCGCCACAACATCAAATCGACACGCCTTGTACTCGGCTAAACCGTCTCGATAACAATAAAAAAGGGCCAAACCGCAACCGGGCTGAGCACGCCGTGCGGCCCGATAACATTTTTGGCCATCGTATACTCGCAGCAGTTTGGCATACTACAGTAGATCTTGCTGTACACATCGCCGATCCATTTAGTGGAAGAGGCGTTGAAGTTCGGGAGTCAACATTGGATGAGGAGGGTCTTGTGGCTCGCCTAACAGGACACGATACCCACACTTTGCATAAGTCAGTTTGCGCTCTAATGCAGGTGTTGTGCATAAACCTTTGACATCATAATTTTCAGTCATGGCACGCGTATCACTCCCGACCCTGGACGCTGTGAAGATCGTGAAGCGGGGCCGTAAACCACGCAAGGCGACGGCCAAAGCAACGGAAGTCGTTGTTCGACCCAGCGTCGACACGGACACGCCCAAGCAGCTGGCGCCTTGCCAGCGCATGAAAGCGCTTCTTGCTGCAAAAGCGAAATGAAGCTGCCCCACCCCGTCGTATCCACCGTTGAAGGTAAGCTTTAGTTCTGTCGATCTGTAATATTCCTACTGTTGTCAACCCTTTGTGTCGTTAGATTTTCGGGAATTCCTGCAACGGAAGGGCGAACCGACTCCCATCGTGATACGAATGAAAGTTGTGTGGATTGCCGACCACGTGTAAAGTGCCTGGAAATTGACTTCATTTCACGAACACGGAGGCCCCCGTATCGCTGGATGACTTTCTCAGTGTACGTTTAATCTTCCTGTTGCTTTTGCGCATTTACGGAGGCTAATCGTGGCTTGCTGTAGGTCTATAAGACTCCGTACGAAGCAAACCGCGAAGCAATCGACTCGGCGCTGCTCACCGTCACGATATCGAACGTGGAAAACGACTCGGAGCTGTTACCACTGCCTGGATCCATCGTTGGCATCAACGAATACGCCAATCTCCAGCTGCACCGGGACAAGCAATGCCAGCTGACGACGCGCCTGCCGCAGATGACCTGGTCAAACGAGCAGCGTTCGCTTGTGTGAAGTGGAGCTGGTTGAGATGTGTGCTACATACTAGTATCGGCTGATATTGCTGGAAGTTCAATGGAGATGAGCGCGACGATAGATGCGCGCTCCCGTGAGCAAGGTGAGCAAGACCTCATTCGAGAAAACGCAGGAAGCCGCCAACCCGGAGGTCAGCACGTGGAGGAACCCGGAGCCGGACAGGTAAAGAGCCCCCGAAGCATTCATTATAGCACGTACACAGACTAATCTTAGCGTTGCAGATGGCCAAACGACAGAGCTCTCAAAATTATAGCGAAGGCGAGAAATGGTGCCTGCTGGAGCTCGTTCGTCGCCGCGCACCAACCCGGAAGGCGGAGTGGCAGGATCTTGCGCTTGCCTACAACGCAGCTTAGGATCGGAACTGGACGCAGCGAGACGTTGTTAGCCTGAAGTGCAAGTTTCGTAGCTTGCGGCTCGCACGAGAAGCAGCGGTCTCACTCACCGACACAGAGGCTACAACACGCCAGAAAAGCGAGGCCTGTACTGTGCGCGCTGGCGACTCATCCTCTCACCGGCCGTCGCAGCAGTTCCAGTGCCCAGGCGATATGGTGCTGTCGGCGGTTATGTATCGCAGCAAAGCACTGCAGCTCGCCACCACTGGGTGAGTGATCCGACCATCCTGCTACGATTGCCGGACGAACGAGGCGCCGCATGGGCCAAGGGCAGAACGACTTTGCTTCTCGAGGAGCTGTCCAAACTTCGCCACGAAAACCAGTTGCAACGCCAGTCAGCGCGACGGCACCACAAGGAGCTACTACAGTCTCTGGCCTTACTCAGGCGTACTGTGGAAAAATGGCCGGCACAACGGATTGGTAAGCATCATCGCCCCTGCCACTAACTCGTTAGCTGACTTGCATTCGACCCTGAAGGACCTGCACCTAAAAGACGACAATAAAGCCATACATTAACCCCTTTAACTTCCCACCTGCTTGTGAGTGAGCTGCACTCCCATAACAGGCTGCGGGACGGGCGCGATCCTTTAATGGATGCAGTCTTGTTGATATAAAAAGAGGACCGAGACATGGATACATTCTTGTTTTGTTCATATAAAAAGAAGACAAGAGTCTCGACTTCAACACCATGGCTTCTGGACTTTACCGTCGCTCTGAAACATCACTTTCGAACTTCCTCCGCCAACACAAACGGTGAGAACAGCTAGACTTCCCCAAGTGTACATAGCTAACATGTTTCGTGGCTGCAGCATGTCTGGGCAGGGCAAGGGGGCTCGTGGCCACGGTCAAGGAGGTGCCACGCGCCACCGCAAGATCCTCCGAGAAAACATACAAGGCATAACTGCGCCAGCTATCGTCGCCTCGCCCGACGAGCTGGTGGTCAGGATGTTCGGACTTGTCTAGCACGAGACGCGCGCGGTGCTGCGAGTGTTTCTTGAGAATCTCGTCCGCGATGCCGTCGTCTATACGGAGCATGCCAATCGAAAAACAGTGACAAGCGCGGACGTTGTGTATGCGCTCAAGCGCCAGGGGCGCTTCCTCTACGGATTCTAGTCAAAGGGCCAGACCATGCTACGGTGTAAGAGGAAACCGCTTATTGGGGTTCATAATAAACAGAGTTTGAATGCTTCCAATGGCAAGATATGCATCTGGTTGATAAATAGCTCGAGTTTTGTTCTGGTTGCTATCTCGATTGGTAAGATTCACTACACAATACTACATGAAAGTTGCTATCGGTTGGTAAAAATTGATGCTTTTCTCGGCGTAAGACCACCTTCAAGACTATTGGTATATCGGCTGCCAAGACATTGTCGACTATATGTTGACTATGATGGGCGGTCTGTAAGTAAATATACGCAATTATGCAAACATAAAGCAAAATCTCGCCCTGAACAACAAAGTACAAATAGGAACATGTACAATACAATTCAACTAAACAAAGCAAAACACAATATAATACAACGAAGCAAAACAAAATACAGCAAAGCAGTGCCTAATGAACTGTGGTCGTTAGGCACCCCCCGGGTGCGCCCGCCCGGGCGCGCAATTTAAAAAGCTTCCTTCCTTTTGCTTAACAATTGGTTTTTCTGGCACGGTATCAGCACCGGAAACAAGGTGTACGTAGATCTACCTGTCCGCAAATTGGTTTTTCTGGCACGGTATCAGCACCGGAAACAAGGTGTACGTAGATCTACCTGTCCGCTCTGAAACCAAAAAATTAAACAAAACAAACAACTATTAATAAACAGTAATGTTCCCGACTGGCAGGCTAGATATGCATGTAGTTACGATGAAATCACGTAGAGGTACGCCTACACAGAACTATCATTGCGTGATTAACCTATACAGCCTTCTTGTCTTGCCTATCGGAATGTAAGGATGCAGGCTCGCTGTTGCTGCTACAGATATGGCCCGTCCTTCGTTGGCAGTACAGCTACCGAGTAACAAACACAACGTAGCAAACGGACAGGGTAGCTTTAGTGCGCTGCAAAGTTGGACTACTGTATGTTTGCCGCTAAAATGGAAAATCTGTTGATTAGCTGTTGCTTATCGTAGTGTGTTGGGGCACCCACACACATCGGCGTTGTCCTTTGGCCACTTCGACGAGGTAAACAAAACGAGCTCTGACGCAGTTGATGAGGTGCAGAACCTGGTCCAAACCAGAACCTACTCCACGGGCTCGATGCTTGTCCAAATAGCGCCCACCGAGTCAAGCTCCTTGCCAGAGGTACCCATGAAGCCACCCAGTTGGTAGCCTTCGGGGGCACAGTCCTTCCCAATCTTGGTCGTGGGGGTACCTCCAGAGATGGTATTGCCCAGGCTTGTGGTGAACTTGATGTACCGGATGCGCGTGTGGCTGTGGTACTCACCCGAGTGGGCCTCGATGCACTTGACGTATTCATTTTCGCCTAGAGTGAGTGTCTGGAAGTTGCCGCCGCGGCCGCCGTGGTGCAAAGTAGTCCTTGACCCCTCGAGGTCGGTTACGTCGAGCTCGACGCGATTCACGCGCTCGCCAGTGCGGATATTGATTGCATGCACGGCTTGTCCAGCGGAAGTGAGGTCCAAATCCGAGTATCTCTCGCCGTGAGGGCCACCGTAGATCTCGCTCAGTCGGATGCCGTCCTCCAGCGCAGCAACACCAGTTGCCACAAGCGCGACCGTCGTCATGACCTGGGAGAAAAACTTCATCGTCGTAGCTTGGGAGTGTGGGGTGGGTGCGTGGGAGGTAGGATGCAAAATTGAGACTGACAGGAGGCTCCTCGCCCTCAGCGCGGCAATCCCACCGCACGAGTACGAACAACGACGCAGGTTCTTGGCGTCACGTTGGTTGGATTGGAGGTGGCTGCTGCAGCAACCGGCGCTAGGGTACATGAATTCTCTCGCACGGGAAGATAGGATCGGCCGATTGGAGGTTGAAGGATATCTATCGTGACGAGTGGTCACGTAGGAACGCCTAATCTTATTCGTATGGACTCCTCACATTGCTTCGTTTTCCCAAAAGAGGTAGAGGGACCCGACCCAAGTCCTATTTGTTATCCTTTTACTACCAAGCCATGATTCATGGAGTTCGTAAGCTTGGAGGCCTGTTACTTTGCCCTGGCACCTTATTGTCCGGCATTCTTAGTTCTCCGAAGCTTGTCCTTACGCACCCGTTGGAGATCACGATGTTCGTTCAGGATGCCCAAAAGACCATTATTTTAGAGAGTGGTGAGGAGCCAGACTGGCTTTTGAATTTGTGAATTTGTTGCGGTTTAGTCGGCAATCTACCCCCGGAGACGCGTACTGCGACATCTCCGCCTACTGTAGAGGTTGCCGAGGAGCCGGACTGGCCACCCCATCCTAAGATTGATCCCATACGGAAACCAAGTACATGTAGTACGACAGTACTGTTAGTAGATTCAAAAGCACATCTACACGTAATGCACAGTACCATGTCCTACTTTAATAATTAAAATTAATGTATCTCGGAAAGGGAGCACGTACGCTTACATATCCTCCACGTTATTGCGTACAACCGGTTACACCCCATAGTCCTTACGCAACTATTTTAGAGGCTGACGTCGGCTTGAATTGAGATTTGATAGTTAGTAAATGTCTTTAAAAGGCGGAGATAGTGTAAGCCCTGCTGCCGACTTGTAGGCTACACTGCGAATGCAGTGCATTGTGCTTATATCTTTTTAAAGAGAGATTATCACCACGAGATGGTATAAAAACGCCATTTCCTCTGAACGAGCCGCTCTATTTTATTGGCACCTCGGGTAATGGAGCTGCAAAAGCCCACAGCTAGAGTTCAGGGCACATGAAGTCTAGTGACGAAGTTTGAACAAGCAAGGTGTAGTAGTTCTCTCTCTACGGGGCCATAAGCTAACAATGTAGCCATCTACTACAAAGGAATTAGGAGCGCAGCGCCGTCGATAAAACGTA
>JAIKVH010001207.1:0-10214 GCA_024679275.1 Phytophthora niederhauseri
CATAATCAGCATGTTCAAATCCTAGACCTGATCTGCATAAGAACCAAAATAAAGGCAACCGTTCGACGTACTCAAAGACGAAGACGTCTACCTCGAATTTATTAGAATAGGCTTAGCCGTCGCTTCCGCGTCACATGCCGATGTCCGAGCCAGCTCTTCCGTACTCACTGAGGATCTACCGCAAAGCTAGTATTCCAACTATCGGTTGAAGAGCGACGAAAAGTATCCGAACACGCCCTTGCTGGAGGTGTCGCCAGTCCCAAAGGCGCATCTTCCTCACCGGCAGGCATTGCCATCGGGTCCAGCGAGGCGTTTTTTTTAGCTGCCTCCTCTTGAATAATTCGGTGCACCTCCTCCACGATATTGTTGTACTCCTTCGGCGAAAACGTATGCCTGAACTCATTGATGATGTCCGAGGTGCGCAGCTGCAGTTCTTCGCTCTCAGAGTATGCATGGCCACGGATCGCTACTCGCAAGCCCATGCCTGATAGCTGTACTCGAAGTGACTCCGGCATCACGTTGTAGATGTTGACCGCCCTGTTCAGGTGGCCGCGTTTCGTGCATTCATTGAAAGCCAGTGTGTACATGGCCATAGCAGGCTTGAAGCCTTCTCTCCGGAGCTTAGCCATGACGTCGATGACGGTATCCCACTCATCCATCTTGGCTGCGCACTTGACCAAAGAGTAGGCTGCGCCTTCGGTCATGCCAAGTCCACCGCTTTGCATCGCTCGTCTAACTCCAATAAGAGTAGGCTGCGCCTTCGGTCATGCCAAGTCCACCGCTTTGCATCGCTCGTCTAACTCCAATCGCGCTTTCCAGGCCATTCACACGCGCGCAACTATTCAAAATGATCTTGCACATTTTGCCAGTGAACTGCACATCGTTTTTGGCAGCATGATCTGTGATGGCCATTACCAGTCTGTGCCGTTTTGCACGATTGGCACTTCTTAGTATGGCCAAATAAACAGTGCTTGGTTGCGCGCAGCTCGCGGGCCGACGCCAACGCGCCGCGCTGCCAACATCGATGCGGACCTCTCGTTTTTGACACCTTTGACATTTCATCACTTTGAATAGAGGGCGGTCCTGTATAAGGGCAAATTGAAGTTGACAATCACTCCTGTTCGGTTGACTTACGTTAGCAGTTGCTTCAATCAATGCAACCTAGTTCTCCAGTACCACGCGGTAGCGCACCGAGCCGTCGCGCACCATCTTGATGCCCTCGTTCACCTTGGCCATCGGCAGCTTCTGGATCACCGCGCGCACGTTCTTCTTGGACGCGACCTCGAGCATGTCCTTGATGTCCTGCATGCTGCCGATGTTGCTGCCCACGAACTTGGCGCCCTTGCCCACCACGCCGAACGCGTTGAACTTGACGTCGTCGTTGGGCAGACCCACCATGATGCACGTGCCGCGAACGGCCAGGAAGCTCAGGAACAGCGAGTACGGCATGTTCTCGGCGTTGGCGCAGATGAGCAGCACGTCCACCGACTCGGCCGCGTCCGCTGCCTGCTTCTCGTCCGTGTACACGACAAACTCCGTCGCGCCCAGAGCACGCACCTCGTCCTCCTTGTTGGCCGAGCGCGAGAATGCCACGACGTCGGCGCCCAGAGCCTTGGCGAACTGGATGCCCAAGTGGCCCAGGCCACCGATGCCCACGACACCCACGCGCTTGCCAGGCTTCACGTCGGCCTCCTTCAGCGGCGTGAACACCGTCGCGCCCGCGCACAGCAATGGCGCAGCCACGTCCGACGGGATGTTGTCCGGGATCTTGAAGGCGTAGTCGTTGGCCACGCGCACGTAGTCGGCGTAGCCGCCGTACGCGTTGGCGCCGTCGCTGTAGGTGGCGTTGTACGTGTCGACCTTGCGCCTGCAGTAAGTGTCGTCGCCGGAGGCACACTCCTTGCAGGGAACGGCTGGGTCCTTGTTCAGACAGGCCCAGACCTGGGCGCCGACGCCCACGCGGTCGCCGACCTTCAGGTTTTTCACCTTGTCACCAGCAACAGTGACCTCGCCGATGATCTCGTGGCCAACCACGCACGGGTAGATGGTCGGTCCCCAGCCGCTGTCGATGGTGTGCAGGTCCGAGCCGCAGATACCGCAATGCGAGATCTTGATCTCGACATCTTCAGGCCCGAGGGGACGAGATTGGTACTCCCAGGGCTTCACTTGTTCGCCTTTGCCAAAGGCGGCGTACGCGTGCACGGTTCTTGGGGCGGTCGACATCCTTGAGTTGGCTGGTCTTATTGTCTGCTCTTGCGAAGGTGGCAAATTGCAAAGTGAGCTTCGGTGGGCGACGTGAAAGCTGCGTGGAGAAGGAAGCAACCTGCCTGCTGCTTGCGCATGACAACCTGCCTAACTAATCCCCGGTCGACGGCGTAATTCATCTACATCATGTTCCAAAGGGATGGCTGATCTTAGGCAGAAGAGCAGGGATACCGGGTACATACTCACTCGATAACCAACAGTGTGCTCTGCTGGCTGGCATAATCTCGAATTGTCAACAGCAAAAGCGTTATATGAGGTCCCTCCTGACGTCAGGAACTTCACTCACTCAAGCACCTTCAGGCGAGACCCAGAAGTAACTTAAGCGGGACGCTACGCCGAGGTTCTGCTTCAGAGAAAGCGTTTTTTTTTTTTCTGGTAAAAGCTCATACATGACATGGGCACATTGTGCTGTACTTCGAAGTACCAGTTTGAGCTCCAACCTTCGAGCTGGATAACCAAGTTTTGGTAGCTGGGTCTTACATTGCAACCTGAGCGAAAGAAAGCGTGGTCTCCATTGCTGTGAGTTTTGGTAGCTGGGTCTTACATTGCAACCTGAGCGAAAGAAAGCGTGGTCTCCATTGCTGTGTCGCAGGCACGTGGCCGACGCGAGCGCAGCTGACTCAGCCAGAACGACGAGATGAGTGTGCCCTCCAACTCGGAGGTCCAAGTTGAAGTGTTCGCTTATCAAAATATTGCAATACATATCCTCCCTATTGCAAATATCACAATATTTACGACTGGTGGACCAAACCCACAATTTCACCGTAGTGGGCAAAGCAATGCTATCGGCGCGGCGGAGCTTGCGCCGCGCGACGTCTTCGCTGCTGCGGCGCCCCGTGCGTCCCGGCCCCATCACGCGCCTCAGTCCCGCGCACTACGCCGTGCAACCGCCGCTACAATTGCGTGCTTTTTCGCAACAAAATGACAATAGCGAGACGTTCCTGGGCCGCGTCAAAGACTCGCTCGCGGACCTCAAAGCCACGGCCACCATCATGGCGCAGGAGGCCAGCGACCTGGACCTGACCAACGACGAGGCGTCAACGCTGCTGCATTCGTTCGCCAAGGAGAAGAGGATCGACGATTGCATTGGACTTTTACGCTACTGCGAAGAAAATCACCTTTCGACGTGGAAGGCGTCTCGGCTCAAGGCGTTCCGCGTATTGTGCGACGCGCGCGAGCTGGGGCCGACGCTGCAGCTCTTCGAGAGTCTGTGCAAGGACGACATTGAGTTGAAGCCGTGGATGGTCGGCCGCGCGCTGGAGGCCGCCACCAAATTGAACCGACCAGAAGTTGCGTTGACAATTTTCCAACGTTTGGTGCCGAAGAATTGTGACGTTACGGGTGGAGGGCAGGTGAGCGATATGTTGCGCCAAGTTTGTGAGCAGGGTGGGGAATTGGACGAGTTTGCACTTCGGTCTATTGCGATATTTGCGGATAGAGCTGGCGAGGCGGACCTGGCGCTGGAGGTCTTGTCCTTGATGGACAAGGGGGGCGACAGCGTCCCGCTGGACATCTACATGTCGGTGTTGGAGGCGTGTGGGAAGCAGGAACGATGGATGACGCTGGTGGAAGTGTACAGTGAGATGAGGGACAGTCTCCGCCCCAAGTTGTACACCAAGCCGCTGGCTTTGATCATTCGAGCACACGCTCGGAGTGGGAGGGAAGAGCTGGCAAGACGCGGCCCGGAAATCTTCAATAAATACGTGAAGAGCGACGGGTGGAGCACTGCTCCGTGTAACGCGGTGCTGGAGGCCCTGTTGAATTCGCGTCAGCTCGAGGAGTTGTTCGCTATGGTCGACAAGATGCGGCAGCGAGGCGTGGAGTTGGATTCGTTCTCGTACAAGATGCTGACGCTGGCGCATATCGAACGCGGCACTGCTGGCCAGGCCAAGGAGCTGCTAGTCGCAAATGCGGGTAAGATGGACGATAGAGGATTAGAGTGCTACCGCGAGCTCGTTGCGTACTACAAGAAGGTGCGCGGAGATCCTGTTGAGGCCTGCCAAGTGTATCTGGATATGGTACAGAATGGGGTGCAGCTGGACCATTCAGACTGGAAGAATGCGCTGGAGCTGTCGCTTCGTCTTCCGGGTCAAGCGATGTACTGGCGGTTCCGCAGGCAAGTGCAGCAAGATAAATCAAGCGAGGTGCTGATCCCTCCCCGGCTGCTGTTACCAGAACGAGAAGAGAAGCACAAGCCAGTCGTGGCACAACTCCAGAAGGAGGAAACCCAGGTTCAGCCTGAACAGGTGGAGCCTCAAACCTCTAGCACCACGACGGGGATATCACCAAAGCTGGAGAAGAAGTTGAATGCAATTAGTGGCAAGTGGAGTGCAGGCGAAGAGCTGACGGAGGCAGAAGCTTTCAAGCTTCTCACACATTTCGCCAACGACAGACGGATCGACGAGTGCGTAAAGTTGTTGCGTTACTGCGAAGAACAGGGCATTTCTCCCCATTCTTCTTCACAGCGCGATTCGTTCCGCGCACTGTGCGATGCGAAAACAGGGCATTTCTCCCCATTCTTCTTCACAGCGCGATTCGTTCCGCGCACTGTGCGATGCGAATCAGTTCGAGCTCGCCCTGGAAGTGTTCAATACTTTGCATAAGGACAAGAGCCTTGTGCAGCCGTGGGTGTTCGGGCGGGCGCTGGATGCAGCGATCCGGTTGAATCGGAAGGACGTAGTAAACTACGTTTTGCGTCGCTTAGTGTGCGATGACAGAGCGTTCGACGGCTCCAAAGTGGAGGCCAGTGGAAAGGGAGTGCGTGTTGTGGTGCGTGCTGCTGTCGATCGTGGTATTAAACTACCCAAGTTTGCTCTCCGCTCGCTTGCTTCTTTCGCGGATGCTGCAGGGGACATTGAGCTGGTAGACGACATCTTTTCCATCATGAAGAGCCAAGACATGAACATTACGCTCGATGTGTACAGGTCGGTGCTGAACGCGTACGGACTGAGTGGACGATGGAACGACATGATGGAAGTGTACAATTCGATGCCGAAGAGTGAGCGCGCACGGATGCACGGAACCACTCGCAGGTGGGTAATGACAGCGAGCAGCAACCTTAAGGAACAAGAACCGAAGGCGCTCAAGGCTGGTGCGCGAGAGTGAGCGCGCACGGATACACGGAACCACTCGCAGTTGGGTAATGACAGCGAGCAGCAACCTTAAGGAACAAGAACCGAAGGCGCTCAAGGCTGGTGCGCGCGGCAGCACGAGCGGAAAGGAGAAAGCTGCTAGCTCTGCACCCAAGCCAGAGGTATCGGATGTGTTGCTAGCTCGGAAGACTTTTGACGACATCAAGGAACAGGTAAACGGCGGCCAGGGGCTGAGCAACAACTTGGCGTCGACTTTGCTCAGTACGATGGCAGAGCACGGGCGTGTTTACGATTGCATCGAGATGATAAGCTACTTCAAAACGCATGGTGTGAGGACCAAGCCGTTTGCAGACCGGGCAGCGTTTACTGCGTTCTGTGACGCGGGCGAGTTTAAGCACGTTCTGCAAGTGTTCAATAAGTTATGTAAGGAAGGTCCTCTGGAGCCATGGGTGTACGGAGCGGCATTGGATGCGGCCACCAACTTGAATCGGAATGAAGTTATCACGGACATTTTCCGAAAATTGGTACCGGGAGCGGATAATTTGGAGGTGCGCAGTAGTAAGAATCGCGTATACGACTTGCTGCATGAAGCTGGCTCCCGTGGACTTGATGTGCCGGAGTTCGCGCTCGAAAGTCTGGCTAGTTTCGCCTACAAGGCCGGCCATTCGGACCTAGCGCTGACTGTCTTGTCCATGATGGAGAACGAAAACATGAACCCTTCCAGTGATGTCATCGGGGCAGCTATTGGCTCCTGCTGCAAGGATGGTCGATGGGGTGAGGTCATTCAAATATTCGAGGGTATGCCCGAAGATCTACGTGTGAACTTGATCGGTGGGATGTTAGGTGCAGTGATCATGGCGTACACTAAAACTGGAGATAAGTCCTTGGCACTAAAAGGGTTGGAGCTGTTCGAAGACCACAAGGGCAAGTGGAGCAAGTTCGAGTGCAACGCAGCTCTAGAGGCGCTTCTCGCGACAGACCAGCCCGATGTTGCGCTCACCCTCGCAGGCGACATGAAGAGCCGTGGAGTGCAGTGGAACTCGAGGACGTACAGGGCTGTTGCTCTGGCGTATGTCCGGTCCGGCCTGGTTGATAAAGCGCGGGTGTTCCTGAGTGAGAACGTGAAGCAGCTACAGACTGGCACAGTTGACCCCTATCGAGAACTCATTCAGCACTACAAGGAGTCCCGTGGAGATCATCTCACAGCCTGTCAGTTGAGCGTGGACCTGATCGAGAACAACCGACAGCTCAAGTTTTCCGACTGGCATGACGCTCTCCAGCTCACGTACGAACTGCCGGATCGAGATCTGTACTGGCGCATTCGCAAGCGGCTGTGGCTGTACGGTGCAGCTTCGGAGCAGAGGATGCCGTCTCATTTGATGCTGACGGAACGCGAGAGCAGAGTCGGTCGGGGCTTGTCCCTGTTTCGAGACGAAAGCTCCGACATGGTCCAGCATCTGATGCCGCCCATGCCGGTCGACGTCTCCCTCGCGCTGGAGGTTTTCGACGATATCTGGAACGCCGACGGCTCGGGTCTGACCAGGAACACGGCCACGAAGCTGCTCGTGACGATGATCGAGCACGAACGCCTCGGCGATTGCGTGGAGATGCTCGAGTTCTTCAAGGAGCACGGAGTCTCCCCCAAAGCTTTCGCTCTCTCCGCCGCGTTCAGACTCTTCAGCGACGCAAACGACGATGACCAAGCGCTGCAAGTGGTGGAAACGTTGGTACAGGACGGTGTGTCCTTGAGGGCGAGGGATCGCGCTCTCGCGTTGAGTGTTGCGATGAAGTTGAACAAGCACGAACTGGTGAACTCCATCGTTCGGCACATGAAGAAGAAGGCCAACTACTTGAGCGCCAGCGAGTTCGAACAGATCGCCAGCGACTTTGGACGCGCTGGCGAATGGGAGTCAACGATTCGAATGCTGTCCGTTAGTAAGCACTGATCGTCGCCGGCGTAGCATAGCAGCGCCTGGTCGTTGTAAATGATTCACCAGAATTGCTTCAGTAGAGTTGCCCGATATCAGTACCTTTCAGATTTTTTGAAACAATATCCCACACTTGTCTTCAACATGGCCGAGACGACCAACGCGCCGCCCAACGCTCGTCACCACAATGGAGGCGACTCACACAACGTAGGCGGCGTTGGAGTATTCGGGGTACCCGGACTTCTCAGCAGCGATAAAATACCTTCATCGAATTCCGACAACACAGACATAGCCGTTAAAATCGTGCGTGCGGATTTTCACTTAGGCACCTAGCACATTCTACATTTCAAATTGCAACTCCGCTAGAATACACTTTTGAAGTATTTGTTTACTATATTTTGGGCTGGAAAGTATACTTTACTATCAGTAAAATATCCGCGGCCATCTCCTGCGCCTGCTTCGCAGCCGCAGCATCTGCCCTGTGTTGTACCTCAAAGCAAGGGTTTTAATGACAGTGAAGAGCTTAACGATTACTTGAAGTAATAAAATAGTTCCCCTCAAAGATCTGCGGCTTAACCTTGCGTCTGTGCCATCATAGCTCATCGACGTTGGGAGCAACAGGTGTTGCAATTCATCAGCAAATAAGCTCGTTGTCATTCGTCGCCGCTTCAATTGAATTTCAATTCGTAGTTCGCTTTTCCGAAACGCTTGCGAGTTCTACGATCGTGAAGGAGTCGTTAACTGCCATGTAGATCAATATGAAGATTTCCTTAGTACGCCCATGATGAGCGTCAAATTGCCCAGCGCACGGTAGCCGCTCTGTGCCTGGAGAACCTCGACGCCAGACCCTACAGCAGCAACTCGCCGGCAGCTCTCAGCCTACGCCGCGGACGATTTTCCGACACGCCCAGGACCTTGTTCTCAACGACGAACTTGCCTGCAAGTAATATAAAAAAAATTTAATACACTTGCGTAGCAAACGACCCCAAATATACCTTACAAACGTGTACCCGCGACGTCTTCTGCCGTCACCTTGTTCTCGCTGTGCACCACCGCGGGAGTGGATGCAGTAGTCAGGTGCCAGGATGTCGCACGACCGTCGCCAGAATGTCGCTCGATGACAAACTCGGCTGGCCGCCTAACACAGTTCTTCGAACTGCGAATACTTTTAGTGTCCTGTATCTGAATCATCTGATTTAGATTTAAGATCTGGGAACGACTATACAGGGACTTTTCGATACAGAGAGCGCTGGTAAGAGCGCTTCAAATCCACCTATTTGTATTGTTTGATATACGAAAACTTGATTCTCAACATTCTACGGTTGGGCACCCTTACACGTTTCTTACAAGAACTTGGTGTCGACCCACCACTCGGACGCGTAGTTCTGTCCAAGAGTGTTCGTGATGGGGTACGGCGCATCCAGCTTCCCACTGAAAGGGGCTCGCTGGGAAGTGTCTGCACCGGGGCCGCTGTTGTTGAACTCCTTGTAGAAGATGTTGTTCGTGGGGGAGACGGCGTCCCAAAGGGCCCAGCCCTTGGGGTTCACGACGTTGCTGATCTCGCTGTTCTGGAAGACGGTGCGGGAGTACGGACGCCACGGACGGCCCAAGTAGGTCGATCCGTTGCCGCTCGAGCCGAATACGCGCGCGCGGTTGAAGATGTACTCGGACAGGTTGGAGCTGTTGCCGTTGCCGTTGGCCGTGATGTAGCCCTTGCCAACGCTCTCAATGTCGCACGACTCGAACCACGCCTTGGCCTGAAGACCGAAGATAAAGTCCACAGCGCCAGCGATGTACGAACGAGCGTAGACCTCACGCCCCATGTGCGCGCACAAAGAGTCCTGGTACGAGCTGATGTTGCAGCCGTAGAAGCCGTAGTTGGTGTCGTTGAGGTAGACGGCGACGGCCTGGCCGCTCTGCTGGATCTGGCCGGCCGTGTTGGCGATGTTGAGGTTGTACACCTTGACGTTCTTGCCGCGAAGGCCCAGCGTCGTGGTGAGGAAGTTGCGCTCGTCCTTGATCTCGGCAGGGATGTCACGCTGAGCCTTGGCCTGGGTGATGGTCACCTGGTTGTCCGCGTACGTCATGGTGTTGCACGTGTAGCCCTGCAGCATGAGCGGGCCGTTGAGCGGCGGGACCACGACTTGCTCATGGTACACACCCGGGAGCACGAAGATCGTGTGCTCCTCCGTGTTGTTGACCACCTTGGCCACAGCTTGCGATACGGTCGGGAAGCTGCCGGGGTGGGCACCCGTGGCGTCGACGACGAGAGCTCCCGCAGGGGGCACCGTACGGGCGTTGGGGCCGCTGCAGGCGGCGTCGGGGGCGCCGAATGCACTCGCAGCAAGAGCAGCAAGCGCCACAAGTGGCAAGGCGAAAGAGCGCATGGTCGGTTTGTTCGCTTGAGGTGGGCGAGGGCGAGGCAAAACACGAAGTGATCTCGTGCAATGCCAAACTGTAAACGACCTCGACGGTCGAGCTTTCACGCGATCGCCAAACGACATGTCGTGGTTCGTATCGAGGGGCAGCTGTGATAACTTCTAGGAAGGGCACGCTGGCATGTGCTAATAGTCTTGGCGCAGGTGCACGCATTGAACTGCACCAGAGCCAGAAACCTTATGCACCATCAGAATCGCTAACAATCTCACGCCAACAGTGGTGCACGAGCCAAGGAACTACAGCGATCGTAGCCAACCTTCGCTACATGAGCTTACCGGCAATTCTGACAGTATTATAGAATGCTGTAGTGACTGTGCGCATGACTGTAGACCTACTGGGCTTATGCTGCCGTTTAGCAGTTTGTATGCTTTGGCATGAAAGTGCTCTTGTCATATTAGCGCTGAGACAGACAGACGAAGTTGCTAACAGTAGTAGATACGCACAAGAGATTTGGCGTTGATGCTACTACAGTCGTCATCAATTTTTAAGG
>JAIKVH010001208.1:0-10213 GCA_024679275.1 Phytophthora niederhauseri
CAACTGGCCCCCAGGCTTTTGCCCCGTGGATGTCGCCGCAGGATGTGGGCAACTGGAGGTTTTAAAGTTCCTTCTTGACCTCCGTCTTGTCGACACGGTACGCCATGATAATTCATGGTGGTCCCATTCGCGCGACCCGATATCCGCAGCAGCTGGAGGAGGGCACCTCGAAGTAGTCAAGTGGCTACATGAAAACCATTTTGGTTGTGTTTACAGAACGGATGCGTTGGGCAAAGCTGCTGAAAACGGACACCTCAATGTTGTGCAATGGCTGTTCGAAAATACTTATACGAGTGATGGGCGTACCATGAACGCACTACACAATGCTGCAATTAATGGACATCTAGAAGTGGTGCAGTGGCTGCACGCCCATGGATTTGAGGGTTGTGGACAGGAAACAATGAGCTTGGCAGCAGCGTTTAATCGCTTAAATGTGATGAAGTGGTTACGCAAAAACCTACCTGCCGGATTTACGTGTACTGTCGAGATGATCGAGGATGCTACGCTGAATGGTCCGCTACGTATTGCGTCCTGGTTCCACGACCAATTCCCTGCGTGCGTCCCAGCCGGTTTGAATGGCATTCGCAGCACGTACAATTCGGACAAGTTCGAGATGCTGCTCTTCCAGTACACGCAATACCCTCACTTGATCACCACCGGGTTTATTGCCGCTACACAAGAATTCATTCGGAAATATGGTACTTCGACGGAGCGTCTTTACGTGATACAATGGCTGGAGGAACTTGTTGGCCGAGTTGCCACTCAAGAAGAAGCAGAGGCGATCGTGTCCTAGAAATTATCTCCAAGATGTAGCTCATGGGCTCCGATGAACTACTAGGACCAACTAAATGAAATCACTGGACACACAAATCCTACATATTACTTCTAATCAGTAAAAACATTTACATGGATAAAGGTTGCAAGAAGCAAGATCTGCTTCTAACCGTCGATCACGACAGATCCGAGTCTCTGAGTATCGTAACCGATCGTCTTGCTGCTGTCGCAGCGAAACTAAATATTAATTCCTCGAGATCGAGGGGGTTGTCGATGACTTGGGGCCTTGTTTGAGTGACCCGGCGCACACTTTGGCACAAAACCTCGTCAACCTGCGGCTAGATGTACCCGAAGCAAAAGTTTCCAGTCCGGTCAAAGGCTGCAATGCTTAGCGTATTTTCCAGTGAGTTGAGTTCCTCGAGTAATAGCGTGGCGGTTGGGCACCTCAGGAGTGGCCAAGCACGCAATGACATTGTCAAAATCGGACACTGCGACGCTCACATCCGAGAGGAACAAGGACTCCAGACGAGGACACGCAGTTGCGATCGCACTTAAATCCAAAGTGACGAGGTCTTCTCCGGTGTTTCCGTACCATGAATCTTTAAGACGGCCACCCACCAGTGCCAACAGTCTCATTAGAGCCGCCGTATTTTCGATGCGATTCACAAACAGCTTGAAAAAGTTCAACGGACGAGAGTTCTCTCCCCCAATGACAAATTCCTCTTGGCTATCCGGAATAAATTCTATGCCCTCTTCGACTACGACCCGGCAAATCCCGTAGCCAGGAATTACAGCGTTCAGATGATCGTTTGAAGCGGCTAAAGTGACTTGCGCTCGACAGCTACACCTACGCCCGAGAACAAAGGTTGTGTCATCCCCATCATTCAAGCCCTGCGGTTGAAAAATACTTCCTTCAGGGAGCTCAACAAAGCCGTACTTTGGCGGCTCTGGGACATCAACGACTGGTTCGGGGAAGCCGCACTTTAGCACTCTTTCAACAGCAGCCACGTCAGCGGCGATCAAACTCGTGAAGGCAACGCGTAGTTGGGAGTTCAAGGATCGTCAGCATCCACGCCATCCTCCTCTTCATCATCGCTATCTTTCTCAATGTAGTCTGTGGCTGCGAGTTGATTTCCTGGTGACATGAGACTGCGGAGTAGAATCCCGCGAGGGTTAGAGCAGAAGCGGATATCGTTAAGCTTTCCACAGCGCACGATCTCCTGGCAAGCACTACCCGGGAGTCGACACAACGACTGTCCACAGATCATCGTGGTGAACAGCACGCCAGCGTTCATCAGCGTCTGCCCCAACTACTGATGATTCGTGGACGTGTCATTGAGGCGCAAGTCTAACGAAGCCAGCTCGTCTCGAGCAAGCGCCGTAGTAAGTTCGGGGATGCCGCTAGCCGTGAAATCCGACTTCAGGGTCCAAACTCGGACTTCCAGCGGATGGTCCTCCTACCGTTTAGGCTCTTCTTGTTTCCATTTTTCCAGTACGACGCTGCCGTCACTAAGAGCGCAGAAGTGGACGACAGCGGGGACGTCGAACCCCAAATGTTTCCCAAACGCCCGTCCGCTGTGGTAGTTGGGTCATTTCGTCCCCACGGATTCCTCTGCCACCCCCAAACTGGAACAGCATCATGGGGCACCCTCCACTCCACACGAGCATACGAGTTCCATGACGTTCCAGTCTCCTCGCCCATTCCCATTAAAACGTCCATCGCGCGTCTAAACTCCACCGAATATCCCCAGGGATGCTCTGGGAACCCCAAAAGTTGTCCTCATGACACGGACGACTGGGAAGTAGTAGGGTCCTCAAAAGGTAATTTGCCGATAAGCCGGAATTTCCATGTCGGACACACTTTGGACGCCTCTCTAAGATCATGAAGAGCAACATCATGTCACGAACAAAGAATTGTCCACTGCAAACAGCAAGTTGAAGAGCTCGACCGCCTGGCGAACTCGTTGCATGTGAGCTCGGTGCGCTCTGTCCCACGGACTCGCACTGTCTGTTGAGCAAACCTGGAAAATGGACCCGTCGACCACGGCGACCTCCACGTCGTCGGCCGACAACACTTGAAATTAGCACGGAGACACGGTACTGGGGGTTGTTGGATGCCGAGATTCCTGCCCAGTACGTCGAGTCACGGCAGCAGGAACACACGCTCCATCGCGTGACATTCTGGCGAGATATCTTTCTAATTGGGAAGGTCCCTCTTTTAGATCGACAGAATCTAGACTCAAGAACAAAAAAAACAGCAAACATGGCGTCAGGTCAATTTGAGTCAATACCCTTCCTAATACCCCAGAGACAAATGGAAGGCTGAGGATGGCTCTAGATACCATTAGAGATAGATGGAAACGGGCCAGCTCGATTCTGTCTCCAAGCAATTGGACCTTCCACTCATTTAGACATTTCCCCCGAATCCGAGCAATGCTCGCTTGTGTGAATCTCGCGCTGCGCCAATGTAGAGCTTCGAGTGCAGCTCCAGAACGATCTCTAACTTTTTTGGCCCCTCACCAAGCCTCTCACTTTGCGAGGCTTGTCGTTCTGGTACAGTTGCGACTTTGGACTGGATTTGGGCTGCGAGCTGCACTCGGGTGGAGGACCGATCTCCGGGATGGACGCTCACGAATTATCTGCGCTCCGATCAGCATTATCATCGTTGGCAGTTCGCTAAATCGCTACTTGTAGCGGTTGAACGACGTGACGTAGCGATAGTGGAGTGGCTGTATGCTCACTTCTTCGGTTGTGAAGTGTCCGGGGAGAAGCTGCTAGCGGCTGCTGCAAGCCGTGGTCATATTCGAGTTTTTCGGTTTCTATGGGAGCGTCGGCCAGAGACGCTAGTGGGCAATAGCCAGGAGTCAACTATGTTTGATAATGCTCTTAAGGGACCTCGTGCCGATCAACGCCCGTGTACTGTACGAGTTCAGAATACTTCTACCGCGAGGAGTTGGGGACACACTGTGATCAAGCGAGCTATTGAGAATGGACAGTTTACCCAGTGTCTAAACGATGGCATGCAGTTTGAAGGTGACGATCAAAAGGTTGCTATCGCTCACGCATTGACGCTCGGTGACTACGCGCTTGCTGAGCTGCTACTACCAAGTGGGAAATGCTTTGCGGACTATGCTCCCTGGTGTCCACCGCCTGAAATGATTAAAGAGATGCTTAGGTTGGAACATTTTCGGTGGGATGAAGATCGTATTTCAGACGTTGTCGCTTCCTTAGCAGCTACAGGGAGACTGGACCTGATGCAGCAGCTTTTCCAGCTTTTCTCGCCCCTCAAAGAAGATCATGCGTGTTGGAAGAAGGCTTGGCGCAACTCGCTGCAAACAGCATGCGATCACGGCAAGCTGCTTGTGCTACAATGGCTGATGAAGCATCCGTTAGGATATGAAGAAGTACACTCGTTAAAATACGAGTGTACACAGTTGCGTGCTCAATTAGTGGACAGTGCAGCTACAAGAGGTCACGTGGATGTGATGGAGTATTTGCTGGGGCAAGGGGTTTTGAAGGAGGGAGGCGTGAGCTTTGATACGATTGATCGCATCAGTAAGGATCAATTTGAGAGCGTCAAATGGCTACTGGATCATGAGTTGCTGGAAGGAGAATCGCAATTATCCTACGCTATTACAAGCGCCGCACGATACGGTCGGTTGGACATCTTGCAGCTGTTCGAGACCTTGGATTCCCATTACAAGCGCCGCACGATACGGTCGGTTGGACATCTTGCAGCTGTTCGAGACCTTGGATTCCCCCGCGAGAGATGGAGTTGTGGGACTCAAACGAAAGCGAACAGGCGAACAATATTTGATTTGGGGTAGCAACAAAAAAGCGCATTACATGGCCGCGGAAGGAGGTCAGATAGCAGTGCTCGAATGGCTACAAGAAAACTACCCTAAAAAATGTGGAGTTCATGCTATAGAAGCAGCATCCTCCGGTGGACACCTCGATACGGTGAAATTGCTGCATACCAATAAGACGAACGTATGCACGAAGCTGCTCGCAACGGACACTTTGAGGTGGTGAAGTGGCTGTACGTGAATCGCCCGGAATCTCGCACACCTGACGCTATTGCAAAAGCGTTATTGTCCGGCCACGTGCGCATCGCGCTCTGGCTGAGCAAGAAGTTCCCTGCCGTTGCTCTAAGCTACAAGGATGTGTCAAGAGAGGTGTTCCGTGTCGACGCTGGGTATGCCGATAATCTGTTCGAGGTGCTACTCTTCCTACGCGTTGTGTATCCGGGCGTGTTCACGCCAGGATTTCTTCAAGAACTTCAGAAGAAAATTTCGGACTCGTACCATGTCGATACTCACAATCCTGACATTGTTCTGGTTTGGCTCGACGAAAACTTTTCCAGCTCGAATCGCGCCATTCGAAGACCATAACGACGGAAATCAACGAATAACGGCTTGGTCACTACGCAGTTCACGCTGAACGGTTAGATTGCCTCGCGCAGGCTCCAATTTCATTGACAAATTCGATCCTTTTCGATGACCGACTGTAAAATGCTACAAAAGGAGTAAAGAAGGACATCGGTGCGCTTCCGAAACTTAATAACGAGAAGAACAGTAAAAAAAATAAACCAAAAATAATCCAGCATATCAAAAAATGTTAGGCTTTTACTTGAGTAGTTTTTTGTTAAATGCTCCCAACTACAATGAACTGCACCCATGTCTGCTGTTCTGCTTCACTTCGCGGATAGTTCTCATCAAGCCATCTAACAACCTGTCGGTCACCTGTCGTTTCGAAGTGAATATTCGAAAACTTTCGTTTTGATTTCTCCACCAACTCTGGCGTCAATACTCGACTGAAGTGGAAATGCACAAAGAGCAGGATGTCGAACTCGTTTCCAGCGTCAGATTTGGATACATCGAGATTGGCGGGCATATCCAGGGGAAACCGCCGCATTAACCAGCACGCAACACCCAAGTGGCCATTTCCAATTGCGCCTTCGGTCGTGCACCGTTCCGGTCGATTGGCGCACAGCCATTCGACGACGTCCAAATGATGCGCCTTCGGTCGTGCACCGTTCCGGTCGATTGGCGCACAGCCATTCGACGACGTCCAAATGCCCGTTCTTCGCAGCTTGGTCCAGCGCATCTGTCGTACAACCTTCCGAGCGATTCCGGTGCAGCCACTGCACTACCTCTAGGTGTCCTTTGGCTGCAGCGCCGTCCATCGCCTTGTGAGTGATGCAGCCACTGCACTACCTCTAGGTGTCCTTTGGCTGCAGCGCCGTCCATCGCCTTGTGAGTGCATCCTTCCGTCCGGTGGCAATGTAGCCATTGCACGACAGATAGGTGCCCATTTGTTGCTGCGGTATCCATTGCGTTGGTTGTGCACGTTTCGGCTCGGTGTATATGCAGCCACTCGACAGCGGCCAATTGTCCACTTGCGGCGGCCACATCCATGGCACAACAAGCGCTGGGCCACCACACAGCACTATCTCCACTTTGACGAGATGCTCTTCCAGAGCTAGAGCAACGAGCAAGAGCTGATAACACGTCCAACTTGTGCAGTAGGCGGAGAATGTCGAGCTGTCCAAACCCGCAGCGCTCTCGATAATTCGGTCGGAAGAGTACGCAGCCGAATTTGGGAATCGCTCGATAGTCCACGTGAGAACTCCCACATTCCCCGCAGTAGCTACTACTGAATACTTCATATTTGCATCACACACGCTGGTAGACTGGTGCTGGTAGATGAACTCCATCACCTCAACGTTTCCGGCATACGGATGAGGGCAGAAAT
Organism: Phytophthora niederhauseri; assembly: GCA_024679275.1. Taxonomy (NCBI): domain Eukaryota; phylum Oomycota; class Peronosporomycetes; order Peronosporales; family Peronosporaceae; genus Phytophthora; species Phytophthora niederhauseri. The sequence goes on from JAIKVH010001208.1 coordinate 6,529, forward strand.
TCTGTTTGGCCGGTTTTCACAGATGAAGCGTCCCGTTGAGAGATCAACTAGTAGCCGCAGGATCGGAAGGTGACTGCAGCGACATGCCTCTTCCAGTGCTCCCCACCACTGTTCTCTCCAATTGTGTGGATCCGTTCCAGGTGCAGGACTGCAGGAGATCCAAGCGGCCTTTTGCGGCCAACGAAAGCAAAAGTCGACTTGCAGTCCTCTGTCGATTCGGCAAGTAGTAGCCACGGTCTAGCATGTATTCCACCACCTCCGGTCGCGAGCAAAATCTAGCGTAGTAAAAAATATTTTTCCTGCTGATACCAAGGATTCTGCGCGCTCGATCTCTCCAGCATCCAGCATGTGCCCAATGAGTTCGAGTAAACTTTTAGGCCCCTTGTAGAAAGGGACGTGTTCATACAGCCAGAGGGCAACGTCGATGTAACGATGGGAGCATTGGATGGCGTTCATGGACCACTCGACTACGTTCCCCTCTCCTCCGTGAGCTTGCTCTGCAGTTTTGTGTTGGTCCATCTCGTCGACCGTCTCCAGGTGGCGTCGTGAGCCTGCAGGAACTGCAAAATGCCCAGACAGCCTCGTGACGCGGCCAGTTCAATGGCGCGTGTAAGCACAACGCACCACGAGAAATGTGTCCACAGCCACTCCATGATCTTCCAATTGTTGCAACTGATTGCTTGATCCATCGCCTCGGCGAACTGCCATCGGTAGTAGCTGGTCCGACCGGAGATAGTTGGTGAGGGTCCAGCTGGGACTTCTTTCCTCGACGGAGGTACAGCTCGCATCCCAAATGGAATCCAGTAACTCGATCGAGTTGAAGCTGATGGCGCGAGTGAGCGACAAATTCGGGGTCGGAAGCAGGAAACTCGTGATGAGAGACCCGACGTGTTGGGCATCGGCGTTAGTCGCAGTACGAAACACTAATGTTTTCAATGTGAGCTTCATGACGGCCGATAGAGCTGGAACAAGTGTCTTGAACTCGGCAAAATGGAAAATGGTGTAGGAAGTTAGGGTGGGGGGGGGCTTTGGGTACATGTCGATGGGTACACTTCAACGATCGATGTTGTTCTTCCAGTGATTCCACCCTGTGCCGACGCTCTGCCGACGTGAACGCATTGGAAGAGCAACACCTCGAGCATTCCCTGAAGCAGGTGTTGTCCAAACCCACTGGGACGTACGTAAGAAATCGTCCTGAAACCAGACGACAGTTCGCAGTATTCACCACTCCCAGAAGACCACACATCGTGCCGACGCTCTGCCGACGTGAACGCATTGGAAGAGCAACACCTCGAGCATTCCCTGAAGCACGTGTTGTCCAAACCCACTGGGACGTACGTAAGAAATCGTCCTGAAACCAGACGACAGCTCGCAGTATTCACCACTTCCAGAAGACCACACACCCTGGCAGCAAGCGTGGCGTATTACCCTGCCAGCGGCATTCCTCAGCGGCAATTTGTCGAAGCTGCAGTGGCTGATGAACCACCCGTTAGACCGCGAAGAGATGATGACCTCCCTCAAACTCCGGTGCCTCGAACTATTTTACGGCAAATCTTCAAATGGTCACGTCGACGTGGATATCGACAATATCTTTCGAACAAGGAGTGTTTGCGGACGTACCTTATAGTATGATTGAGCGAGTGAGTCAAGTAGTGATCCAATCGATCCCATTAAGTGGCTAGCGTATTAGTGATCAAAAGAAAGCCATCTACGCTATCGAGGAAGTGCGGGGTGTTGGGAGTTTAAATGCCGAAGGAAAGGAAGATTACTTACCGGTACAGAGTAATCAATGCTCGAGCTCAGATTTGGTTGAAGCCAATTAAAGAAGGCAAGGGACACCAGCGCTTCACCAGTAGAGCCCCAATTAACACCCTATATCAGAAAGCGCCGGCAGCACCTGGGTTCAGGCAGTCTCGCAGCACCGTCTCCGATGTGCCCTCTGTAGGAAATCCCGCATTCCTCAACCCGACCGCTTTCTTCAACTCTCCAATGTCGATCGCCTTGGACGGCACAAGTTCCGACCTCGCGCGGCAGTTCTACTACCGAGCCAAAGCCAACGCCTCGGTCGATCAAGTAGCCATCAACGCAGTGCCGGACGCCGTCCAAAGCCGCCTGGACTCCATGAAACTCGACTGGGTGAAGCTGCCAGGCCTCGCGCAGCTGGCTCTGCTCTGGGACTCGGGCTTCGCCATCAACTCCAAGAAGGACGCAGTGCAAATGTGGACCTTGGGGAGCCACACCATGTCCACCTTGGGTCTCACCTTGAAGGAGTACCGAGCTGCCGGTTGCGTGCCCAAGAACTGCACGCAGCCGGACAAGTCGCTTCTGTACGAGAGCTGGCACTGCAACGGCGCCCAGATGAACAACGCCGCCAAGTGCGTCGTGCAGGAGTTCGTCGACGACCAGACGTACAACGCAGCCATGTGGAGCGTCGGGGGTGACCCGACCTCAACCCCCACTCTGAGGATGGCTAAGCACGACTGGCACGAAGACACAACCCACTACGTCGTCATGGCGCTTCACACTGTGGGCATCAACAGTGAGCCTGGCTGGGACGTGTGCCCCAGCAGCTCCCAGAACGGCGGCTTCGGGTCGCTCGTGTTCCCGTGTCGGACGACGGCCAACCTGACGGCGGCAGATGAAGCCGAGAAGAAGGGGGTCAAAGGCACTCAGTGGGTTGTAGACTGGCTCAAGGAGGACTATGCAGTCACAGCAGCAGTGGAAGACTCGAGTGGATTCGACGATATGTTACTGATCCCTATCGTCTTAGGGGCGTTGGTCGTGGTTGCATTGACTTGGCTCGGCTTCTACTGCAAGAGGAAGCGGCAGCAGCGAGCTCAGAAAGAGCTTGAAGAGGGCTCTGCCACCGATCAGACGCCGTATACGGCGCCTACTGGCCTTCAGCAAAGAGACACGAACGCCCGGCCGACGCTGGCTGTTAGTGAGGATATGACGACTTGTATCTACACTGGTGTTGATCAGACTATTCAGTTTCCAGGGAGTTATGGAGATGAATTCGGGTCGAACGCCACGATGAGAGTTCTCCTGACGAGCGAGGTGCTCGTTGGGAAGCGGATCCCAGTAGAGAAGCTGACGTTCGAGAAAGTGCTGTCCAAGGGGGCGTCGGGAGAGGTCTGGGTCTGCGAGTATTCAGGTCAGAAGGTGGCTGCGAAGAGGCTGCTGCAAACGAAGGAGCACAAGGCGGAGGACGTGCACGAATTCGCGTTGGAAATCGAGCTAAACGCCCACTTGGAACACCCGAACATCGACGCATTCATTGGAGTTGCGTGGGGCAGCTTGAATAACCTGACGCTGGTGAGTGAGTACTTCCCCCTCGGGGATCTACAGAGTTATTTGAAGCTAAATGGGGATTTATTGTCGTGGGCGCGGGATAAAATCCACATGGCGACTGGAATTGCTCAAGCGCTGGAGTATCTGCACTGCTACTCGCCCCCGATCATTCATCGGGATCTAAAGTCCAAGAACATTCTGCTCACGAGGCGGTTGGAGGCGAAGGTGATCGACTTTGGTGTCAGTCGCGGGCGTCTGGACAGCACAATGACTGCTGGTGTCGGTACGCCATTCTGGACAGCACCAGAAGTTCTGGAAGGCAAGCTCTATTCAGAGCAGGCCGACATTTACTCTTTCGGGGTGGTGCTGTCGGAGCTAGACACGTGCAAAACCC
>JAIKVH010001209.1:0-10209 GCA_024679275.1 Phytophthora niederhauseri
CACTCGTAGATAGGCGCTGGGTGGCCGTAGGCCCCGTGGAAAGCATGCGCAGCGTTGGGGTAGTGGCTTGCTGGGCAGCGTGTGCCGATTATATCGCGGTGGTCAGTCTTTCAACCACGTGGGTTATGTCCACATGCTGGGCTGGGTTACGCTGCGCAACAAGCACTCTTTCGATCGACGCGAATCCAGCTTGAAGTGTATCACTAACAGTATCAGCTGGACGCTTCGGGCTGGTACTTTGACGCTGCCGATCACGCTGCTTTTTCTCCTTCGCAGCCGCTTTGGCCTTCGCCCGAGCTTCGCTTGGTGTATCCGAGCAGTCACTGTCCGACCCGTTGCATTCGCCATTTTCACTCTCACCGCTGCTCGGTAGCTGAACTCCTCCTGTACCCGACTCAGTTATCGCTTCTCCAGTGCATCCCGGACGGAGCGAAACACACATCGCATAACCGCGACCACAGCTCAGCTAGTTCGGTTCCCAAAGCGTTGCGATAGCTGGGATTCACGTTCAGGGGGTCGCAAATTAATTTACGGCGCTTGGAGCTCGAGTCGCTAGCGTCACTGTCCGAATTGTCGGATGTTGGGGCTTCAATAAAATAGTCATGAGGCATTTCTGGGTACTTGCGCGAAGAAGCCGGATTATCGTTGCCGTCGTCGCTGTCAGGGTCGTCTCCATGGACTCGATTCCCTGTCGCAAGTAGCCGCGCGCGCTTCAAGCGGTACGCAGCGCGAACACTGTTAAGCTTGTTCTTAAACTGCTTGATGGACACGTTGCGAGGCGCACCACTGCCCCACGCTCGTTCTGCTAGCGCTCGCTGATGGAACATATTGATCGTGTCCTCCCACATGCCTCGAATCGCCTTCGTGTCTGAAGTATTTGACGCGAACTTTGACAGAATCAGCTTGTTCTTGAAACGCGCTTCAATTGTCAAAGCCATCAGCTGGATTGTCCACTGCATGCTCTGCACTTCCTTCACCTTCACCTTTGGCGCCGTATACTTCTTTGAGCTTTGTCTCTTTTCCTTGGGCTGTGTGGTGGCGGCGCCATCTGCGTCCACTGTTTTGCCCGACGTCCGCTTTGCCTTCACCTTGATGTGTGGTGGCGGCGCCATCTGCGTCCACTGTTTTGCCCGACGTCCGCTTTGCCTTCACCTTGGTGGTCTTGCGAGTGGAGTTCTTCGGGTCGGACTGGTTACGCTGACTGTTGGTCTTCTTCTTGGTGGCTCTGCGCCCAGTTGCTTTGACCGTTGATGCTGAGACTTGGCCGGTAGCTGGGACTGCAATCGCACCAGGTAAGACGTCTTCCTGCGGAGATGGTGTTTGACGTGATACTCTCGTTCTCTTCAAGGGGAGGGGGGCGCTCACGAAGCCCTGGCGTCCCAGCGCTTGACGGTGAATTGTCAGAAGACTGCGAGTTTCCCTCTTCTTGGTACTCGGTGTGGTAGGCCGGTAGTCCTGCTGAGGTTGGTGGCTTTGTCGTCCCGACTAGGCCGGATCTAGTTGCTTGAGCCTTCCGGGTTGGCATGATGAGGCTGTACGCGTCGCCTTCGGCTTCTACTGCGAGCTGTAGTGGCCGCCACCGCAGTCGTTGGGCAACAGGAAACACCCGCACTCGTAGCTTTCAAGGAAACAACCTCTCTAAAAGAATGTTGCAGTATGATATTCCGTAGGTTATATCGAAAAAGTCGAGGAAACAACCTCTCTAAAAGAATGTTGCAGTATGATATTCCGTAGGTTATATCGAAAAAGTCGGTTGGATGACTTTTACCAGCCTTGAACATAACGTCGACTTTTTTCGCTTACTTTTTCGTTGTGACTGAAGAAGTTAGCCAGCCAAAAAACTATCACTTTTTTATCTGGACATCCCTCTACAATTCTGACTTGCTGATGCTTGCTTTTTTCGCTCATTTGGCAAGTTCGAGTCCCCCTATTACTCGTAGTTCCCACAACAACATGCTCATGTTTGATTTACCCTCGCTGCTGCAGCAATTGCTGCGCTTCCTCGAGAAGCATGTCCTCGACCAGCTCCTGTGTGGCAGTTATACTGGCCACCATGACACTCAACACGAATTCAGTGAATGTTCCAGCAGTTGTCACGTCCAGCATGCGGCCTCTCGCCATTTGTGGGGAAATGAGACAGCATATTTGCAGCGTTGTCGAGCAGGATTGACCTTGCTCCGGGAATGCCTGTCTCCGGACCACAACGTAGCCCTTATCGACGAACGAGAAGTTTGCGTAAGCAGAGGATTGCTGCTCCACCGCTTCAGCCTTGGAGACCCACACCACGACTTGTCGATCCTCTTCGACGTACCGACGAAGTGCTTGCTTCACGCGGAACACGGCGTTGGTGGATTTGCCTGTGAACTTCATCGCAACCTCTTCCACGACGGTGTCAGGATCATCCTCCTCGCCCTGGCAATATCGCACAGATACGAAACCGTGAGTTACCACGAGCACTCATCAAAACACACAGCAAAAGCACCAACATACCTCAGTCAAGGTCTGGTGAATGTTCCCTCGACGTCGCTCCACCCCTCGGTAGTGATTCCATGTCGCCGTCGTCGCGGTCTCGAAGTCGAAGGGGAGAATTTTGTTGGCAAAGATGTCGAGGTACATGCCGCTAGCGCCTTCTCGTATCCTCGCATCAGTGGACGGAGTCTCCAGGCGGCTCAAGCCGTTCGCGTCGAACACGGCGTCCATCTCGTCAAACGCCGTGTCCAATCCGCGTCGAAGTGACTCGGCCGTCTCGGTTTCTAGGGCAAAGTCTGGACCCTGCTCCAGCTCTGGCATGCAATTGGAGTGACACATTTGGCCCATCAACTGCTGGCGAATGCGCTTGCCTAGCTCGACTTCCATGCTTCGGGCGAGACTCGCCTGGGTGTCCAGCACCACCCGCAGCCGCGTGCTCTCGCGCACAGCCTTCTCGCGCCAACGCTGCTGGCGAGCAGCCAAGTCCCAGATAGCTGGTGTCTCTGGCGCTTCTGGGGGCGGCACCGGGAAGCCAAACGCTTGACTAGAGAATGCCAGCGTGGTGGTGGGAACCGAAGGCATCGGCACGGGCACCATTGTGTCCAGGTGCTGCAGGCGCAGCGTCCGCAGCTCCTCCTCCATCTGCTGCACCTTGCTGCGCAGGAACTCCAGCTCGTCGAAGCGATCGTTCCGCGCACGCCGCTTGGTCTTCCCTCCGCGGAGCGGCCGGGCGTTCGTGGGTCCCCGCGAGAGCGACTCCAGCATCTCCTGCAGCTCTGCCTCCTGCTCGCCCCACTCCTGCCCATCGGACTCGTCGTCCTCGTCCAGCAGAAGCAGCTGCGAGAGCGCCGACGATGGGTCCTCCATCGACTCCTGCCGAACGTCCATCGGCATGCTCGACGGCTGCGTCGCGCGCGGCCTCCTCGCCTCGTTCTGGGACATCGCCTCTGCGGTAGCGGTCGAATTGGAATATGACCGTCTTTGCCCAACACGCGTGTTGAACCTGCGAAGCCTGTCTATCGTGATAGCTGACGAAGGCGTTTTACAGCTTGTGTACTGTACCAGGACCTCGCAAGGATCCCTGCGGGACGAAGAGCACGATCAAGCGCAGTGTAATGCTGTGAATATATCATATATATATTTCTGGCACCCTTAGCGACTAAGTACGATCCCTTAACTATGGGGCACCAAGGATCCCTGCGGGACGAAGAGCACGATCAAGCGCAGTGTAATGCTGTGAATATATTGTACAAACTATTGCAGCTCACTCTACGGCAGCAGGGGCCGTTGTTGGTCTCTATTCCACTCGCGATCGTTTCAGGGCCTGGTCGAGCAGCACGTTCTCGATCCTCTCCTGGCTGACCGTGGCGTTTGCGACGATCACGTTCAGCACGAACTCCGTGAAGGCGCCGACGGCCATCGCGTCCTGCACACAGCTGTCTGCCTTCTGCGGGACTACGAGGCTGCACATCTGCAGCACGGTGAAGCCACCCTTTTGTAGCGCCGGCGACTTTGGTTGCTTGATGATCACGTAGCCCTTCTCCGCAAAGCCCAGGCCTGCGAAGGGCCGAAACTTGCCTTCGTCCAGAGAGTGCACGCTCGAGAGGAAGACCACAACTTCTCGGTCGGCCTCCACATAGCGCCGCAGCACCTGCTTTACTCGGAAATTCGCCCGCGTTGTTTTCCCCACGAACTCCATCTTGAAGTCCTCCATCACGGTGTCGTCCGCTGACTCGAGTGCCTTGGCGACCTTCTCGTAAAAGTTGCAGCGGTGTTTGTCGCTTCCCTTGAAGTGGTTCCACACGGCAGTGGCTACGGCTTCCTTGCTGAACGGGAGCAGCTTGTTGCTGTTGATGTCCAGGTACATGCCGTTGGCGCCTTCGCGCATGCGCGCGTCGCGGCTCGGAGTTTCGCTGTCGAGGAGGCCATTCAGAGCAAGCACTTCGTCCACCTCGTGGTAGGCGGCGTCAACGCTCGCCAGGAGCGCGTCGAACGTGCTCTTATCGGCCAGGAAGTCCAGCATACGCCCCTGTACCCTGTCCTTGCTAACGTAGCCCGCGCACTCGGAAACCTGTTGCCGCGCGCGCTTCTGGAGCAGTGTCTCCATGCTTCGAGCCAACTTGATCTGGCCCTCGAGCACGAGCTTCAGGCGCGCGTTCTCGCGCTCCGACTTCTCCCGCCGCAGTTTCTGTCGCGTAGCCATGTCTCGCCAGAAGGGAGGGAGCGGGCCTGCATTGGAGGTCGAGGACTGCGGAAGCGCTACCGCCGTCGATGACGTGTTCTCTGGACGTGCCGTCTGCGTGGTCAATGCGGTGCTCGAACCAACGCGGTGGTGGCGATGCAGCTCGACCAGCTCGGTCTCCATTTGTTTGACTTTGCCGCGCAGGTAGGCCAGCTCGTTCTTGCGCTCGTTGCGAGCTCGGTTCGGGTTGACCTTGCTGCGCTTCTTCGCCTTGTTCTTGTTGGCTGCTTCTTCTGAAGCATCGGTCGGCGCTTCCTGGCATGTCGACCCGCGGCACCCGCCTCGGAGGCGGCCGTTGCCCTTCACGCTGGCGACGTCGGGGGCCCTCACATTTGCGGCCAGCGGGGCCAGCGGCGACGGCAGCACGTGCGGACGGCTCCGTGTCTGGATCGGATCATTGGAGTCGCTGCGGGACTCCCCCGACGACGAGGGCGACGAGGGCGACAGCGTCGTTATCAGCAGCTCGTCCAGCTCGTCCAGACCCAGGGCGTCCTCTTCGGACGAGTCTGCGCGCCGACTGCCGCTGCCCGGCGCTACGACGGACGACATGTACGCGTCCATGAAGCTCAGCGCCGCGTCGAGCGCGTCCAGGTCGTCGGCGTCCTGCAGCAGCGCCATCACTCGCTCGACCGGTCAGCGCCTCGGGGAAGGTCGACTCGGGGAAGCTCGAACAAGCCCGGGCGCCGTCTGCGTGACGCATGTGTTATCATGCGCGTCCGGTCTCCATACACACAAAACACAAGTCGCGCGGGCAGTCCCCACCACTCAGTGAGTGTGAGTGGCACTCACCTGACCGCAGGAAGGTTCAAGGCGCCGGCCCAGCTGGCGTGCATAGAATGATACGAGCAGGCTGCTTTTCAGCCAACCGGCGCCCAGTTGACGCACAGCCTCCGAGCGAGCGGCTCCACTTTCTCCGACGATTGCTCGCCTCGAGCCGCCGCGAGGCTGCGAGACGCCGAGGCCATGGAGCAGCAGCAGCTAGAGGAGGAGGAGGAGCTCATGCAGGAGGCGCTGGCCCTGCTGGCCGACTGCCAGGACGACGACTACGACGCCGCCATCTCGCGGCTGCTGCTGCCGTCCGACGACGAGCAGCACAGCCCCGTGTCCGCCAGCCGCAGCGAGCCCATCCCGTCGACCACCGAGACGCAGCCAGTGCCGCTGGCGGTGCCCCTGGGCGCGAACCTAAGCGTCGGCGCCAGCTTCAGCGAGGAGATCTCCCCTGCTGTGACGCCCGCGCTGGCCACCGCCACCAGCAGCCCCGTGAAGAAGACGCCAGATCTCCCCTGCTGTGACGCCCGCGCTGGCCACCGCCACCAGCAGCCCCGTGAAGAAGACGCCTACGTCCACGGCCAAGCAGCAGCGCAAGAAGAAGGCGCCGACCGCCGCCGCGGCCACCGGCGCCGGCAAGAAGCGCAAAACGTCGTCTCACAACTCGAACCGCGCGCGTGACGAACGCAAAGAGGAGCTCATCTATCTCCGCAAGACGGTGCAGACGATGGAGGCGAGGCTGCGCACGCTGCAGCTTTCCCAGCGTCGCGCGCTGGCTGCGCCTGCGCCTGCACCCGCATCGGCGAAAGCGGCTCTCCCCGGAGAGGCACAGACGTTCACCGAAGGCGCATTTGCCCTCGCTGCCTTGCAGGGCCATGCCGCGACCAGCGAGCCCCTCTCGCCGGAAGATATGAAGGAGGACGCGGCGATGGGCCCCGTCTGGACTGAAATTGCAGCTCGCCAGTACCAGGAGCGCCGCCGCGTTGAGCTGGAGAACATCCGACTCAAACTCATCCTCGAGGGCCAGATCAAGATGGCCAAAAGCTTGGAGAAGATGTTGACCAAGCGTACCAGTCTACGGGTAAGTTGTGACGAATGTGCCGAGGAGAAAAAAACAGAAAACCTTCCTGCTAACAATGCTGTGGTCGGGTTGGTATGTACGAACGCGTAGGTGATGGAGTCGATTCAGGGCAAATATTTAACGAGCTTGCAGCACCGGAAGCCTACTTCGACTGAGGAAGAGGACGAGGCGGCCATTTTTGCGCGTCTGGAAAAAGAACTGGAGACTGCTCTGGACGAGGTGGACGTGGTGTTTGAAGCGAATGGGCTCGCACGCATGGAGAAAACATACGCAGACGCGCAAGTGCGACGCGAAGATGGCACTACTGTCATGGAAATTTTCGCCAACAAGGTCGTCCCATTCAGCGTGGAGGCTACAAGCCACGCCGTGTGGGAGCACTTTGTTCACTCGATGGACCACATTCCGTCTCGCTTCGTGTACCAGAAGCAGCTTAAGGTAACAATCCTCTTCTTTTGCTATTTAGCGGATACCAGTGGCGGTTGAGCTAATTGCTTCCACTGTTGCCACGTAGAAGACGGAAACAACGGACGATACGCTGATGGAGAGCTTTGGCTTGGAACTCGTCGGCAGCCGCAATGCCACCGCCGCTTTCCGTGTGCGTCAGATCCGCCGGAAATTTGTTCAGCCCCACCGTGTCGTGATTGCGTGGCCGATGTACTCGGAAGCCCTCGAGCTCTCCGCGGAGCCCACGAAAGGTGTCCGCCTCCACGAGAAGTGTTTTACAGTGGTCAAGGCGCTTCCAAATGCAAGTGGTCGACGCGGCGCTCTAATACAATCGTGCTACGTCCTCCGGCCGGAGATTTACGGTCATGTTGCCGACCGCGAGCGCATTCTCACCACTCTAACAGACTTTTTGTTGGACTCTGTGTCTCATACGATTAGCTCGAGCCACCAAATGATTGAGAATTACCTGCTGGATGGAGCTCTTCGCTTCCGAGCGGAACCCACAGCGCTGACGCAGGTAGCCGACCAAGCGGAAAAGGTCGAAGACAAACCCTTGTTGCAGCAGCAAGAATAGGGTACCGCTAAATTCTTAGACTGTGTCGTTGCTAGGCCGCGAAGTTTCAGGTTTCAGACCAGCGACTGGGTGGTGGTATTTGATGCGAGACTTTGTAATTAACGTAAGCATTTTTGAAACACGCAGTGTGCCAACGGCGTTGGCTTCATATTACTACATCTAACCTGCGAAGTACTTCGATACGTGTATTCCACTTCACCACGGGGCTCCGCTCTAGATCCGCTTCTTGAGCGCTCCACTTAGTAGCACGTTTTCAATCATCTGATGACTCGCACTAATGCTGCCAGTCACAGAACTTAGCACGAAGTCTGTGAGTGCTCCGACCTTGCGTGACAGATCCGGCCTATTGCGGTTGTGAATTTCTGGGCGAATAATGTAGCATGTCTGCATCAGCGTGCAGTCCTCCTGGCCCGTAGCGGGGGGCTTGATCACGATGTAACCCTTTTCCAGGAAACGGATCCCCGGGGTCGGCTCCGCCGAAAACTCCACCGTGTCCGTGATCGTGCGCCAAACGACAATAATCCGATCGTGTTCCACGTATCGCCGAATAATGTGCTTCACATGAAAGTCCCCATCCGTGTGGCCGTCCGTCATTTCTAGTCCGTAGCACGTATCGCCGAATAATGTGCTTCACATGAAAGTCCCCATCCGTGTGGCCGTCCGTCATTTCTAGTCCGTAGCGCTCGACGACGGTATCATCACTCGTCTCAATATGCAGCGGTTGCTTCTCGTAGTACGTGCGGTGCGGCATGTGGTCCATGGAGTGCGCAAAATGGCGCCACACGGCCTTTCCCGTCGTAGGCATATCAAACGGCATGACCTTGTTCGCGTAGATCTCCATCACCATACCTCGCGTAGCGTCATGCTCGATCTTTGCAGTGCGATGCGCCGTTTCCATGCGACCCAATCCATTGGCTTCGAACACGGCGTCGAGCTCCTGGCGAGATTTATCGATCCCAGACAGCAGCATATCGAAGTCGGCGCGATCATCGCGAGCCGCTTCAGGTCCCGGGGCGGGCGACACTCGTCGAATGCGTTTGCTCGGGCCGCCGAGCACCTGAAGAATGCCCTTGAATCAACGAACGGTGTCAGTACAAACTCGGGTGTAACTTAGGCATCAGGATACTTTACTCTTTCGTTCTGGCGCTTCCGGAGAATGCGCTCGAGGCTTTTGGCCATCTTGATTTGCTTTTCCAAGACCAGCTTCAGCCGCACGTTCTCGCGCTCTGCCTTCTGCCGCTCTTGCGCCTGGCGCTGAGCCATGTCGCCCCACACGGCCGCCAGGTGCGCTGGTGATGCAGCGCTCGCCATAGGGGCCGCGACCGAGGAGAAAGTTGCAGACGGTGTGCCAGTAGAAAGCTTCGCGGCGCGCATGGCTGCGAGCCTTCTCTTCGCCTTTGCGTCCTTCAGCTCTGTCGCGGTCGGAGGGGCCGCAACGGACGAAAACGGCGCCGACACTGTCTGGGGCTTGTGGGTGCTGCGCAAATTGTCCAATTGCAGCTGCAGGTCCTTCACTTTCTGCCGCAGGTACACGAGCTCTTCACGTCGCGCGTCTCGGGCACGGTTCGAGTATTTCCTGGGCTGCTTCGGCTTCTTGCCCTTGGGGTTTTGCGTCTGCAGCGTCGGGCTGCTCGTGAACGAAGTGGGGCTGCCAGTGGGTGGCATGGCACTGCTGGAAGGCGCCAATAAAGACGACGCCACCCCCAGCGACAGATTCACGACCGCATCTTGTGGGGCGCGTGCGTTCTCAGGCCCAGGGATCGGCTGCTCCGTGAGCGTCGGCAACTCCAGGTCCGCCGCGTCCAACACGCCCAGGTGGTCGTCGAATTCCACGTCCTCGAGGTCCAGCGCCGCGTCCGCTCCCAGCAGCCACTCGGTCGACGCCTCGCAGTCGGCCAGGAACGAGAGCGCCTCCTCCAGCGTCTTGGCGTCGTCGTCCTCCTCCATCGCCGTCGCCGCCGCCTCCAGCGAAAAGTTCATCGGTCCAACTCGGGAATTGAATTGAATACTGATATCCGCTGGGGAAGGTCTTTTCTGCATATTGATTTACGGTAATTGTTTGTGCAATACCGTATTGCGGCACGGCTCAAATTCCGAAACTGGGAATTATTAGTGCAGGTTGGCGATGCCGCTGCTGCTGGGAGACGACGAGGTGGAGGCGCTGGAGGCCGCGCTGTCGTACGTTGATGCCCTTCCTGCGGGCGACTCGGAGCTACAGGGACAGGGAAACTCGGCAGTGGCGGCGGCAGCAGCTGCGGCTGGCGCAGGGAGCTTCGGCGCTGCGGGCGGGGGAGAGGTCCGACTAGACGCAGAGCTGGACCGACTGCTCCTGGAGACGCTCTCCTCTTCGTCGGAGCATGACAGCGACTCGACCCCATTGGCCGCGACGTCTTCCGCATTGACGGTGACGCCGGCGTCGGCGCACGTCTTGCCGTCGCCTCTGCCGCCGATGGTGGCGAACGTCGGGGCTCCCGACGTATCTGGACAAGCTCGTCGCGGCTCCCGAGCGGCCAAGAACGCAACGACTACTCTAGCCAAAACCAAGCGCCGTGTGAAGGTTAATCCCAATCGCGCGCGGGACGAACGCAAGCATGAACTCGCGTACTTGAGGAACAAGGTGGAGCAGATGGA
>JAIKVH010001210.1:0-10208 GCA_024679275.1 Phytophthora niederhauseri
GGCTATCTTAAGCTGAGACTCTGTGAGTCTGTTACGTCTTCCTCTGACGCTAAAGCTACGGCATCCCCGCTGCACCGCTCCTCCGCGGACCCTCCTCCTTCACCAACTCCAGGCATCTTCTCCGAACTGCAAACTCCAAACTTCAAACTTCAGGGGCACCGAGCGTGCCGTAGACCTACTTCAGGGGCCCGAGCGTGCCGTACTTCACTTCGCTTCCACACAAGACCGTTCCACAAGTCCTGTGCGGATGCCGATAGTTCTTGAAGACCCCAAGGACGAGCTCTCGATCGCGATTCCAACGCGCTGCTGTCGCCTTACAAAGGCCTACGAATCCCGACGCCCGACTTGACCAGACTGTCCGGTGCCCACTTCACAGCGAAGCCAGTACCCTGCTTCTCCACCACGTGTCGCGAGTCGCCCTGGGAGGGACGGCTGCCGCTGCGAGAACGAAGTAGGGCGGTGTGAACAGGTAAAGAACGGCATGAAATACGACAGAGTCAAATGCAACGATTCAACTTGTTGTTTCCACGGCAAATTCACGACTGACCAACCTACCCGGCACGGAGCACTTCGCTCCACGCTCTCTCTTGCTTCTCTTCAACCTTCTCTTCAACCTGAGCGTCGACACGCCGCCGCCCTTGAACCCACGGTCGCCTCCTTCCACCCCTCCGCACTTGGCTCACGTCAAGGCTCACGCCCCGCACCACGCAGTGCCCGTGACCTCCCTCCTGTCGCCTCACGTCACCGCCTACTCGCGGAACACGCCACCGCTTCCATCACGACCCTTCGTTCACACAACTGCCCCGCCGCCAGCTAACCCTCGCTAAAGTCTGTTGACTGCTCCGTCAGTTCATCCTCGAACAGCTGATCCTCGAGTAGCAGTCCACGCGCTGATTGGCGGACTGCCGGAGGACGGTCACAACCGTACCCGAGACGGTGACCACCGTTCTCACTCGAGACAGAAGTGACAAATGCAGCGTGAATGTCGTTCGATGTCATCCACCTGTGGCGGCAGGTTGTGTGGAGCACCCCCAAATAGCTACATTCGAGCGACCTGAGTCCAAATTTTGCATTAACATATCATAATGTAATGATAGAAAAATACATTATTGGGGAGGGTGCATGATCGTAGCGATAAATATCAGTCATGTTGCATCTTTTGATGGAGAAAGTACGACTTCACCGCTTCGCTATTATGATTCTTCTCGCACTTCCGATTTCGCGTTCGAGCACTAAACCAAGCACTGGAACTCATCACTAACCGAATTTACTACCCGTTTTAAGCGGTTACCTACGGCGGCGAATTGGAGCTACGGTTGTTGACCGGAAGTCTGTAATTGATCAGCGACAGCGTTTGATGAGTTCGTGAGGCACTATGAGTGCCACGACAAGTCCATCATCAAGGCAACGACCACCACGTACGGGGGCTCCTTCTTTCTACACTCTTTACCCGCGCGCAACGTGTTCACCTCTGCTGATCTGAACCACGTCGTCGCTGACGACTTGAGGATGTGGCCTGGCGTGTTCTTCGCATCACGACTTGCGAACGCCATGGTGCTACCCTACGTTCACTTCAACATCGAATTGATCGCTGTCCGGCTGGCGGTGTCGCATAAGAGATGGCTGTCTTGCGTCGCTGCATCCAGAGCAAAGGAGACTCCAACGCCGCAACCTCTTTTCGTCGGATGTCGACAACGCGCTCTAGGCGGCGTCGAGGTCAACGCCGAGTGAATCATCCCCCATTCAGATCGTGGTTGTCGTCTTCATTCTCTACGACCTCATCGGCGTTGCTGCCTTTGCCGGGCGAGGAGTCATTGTCGACTTGATCGTAGCGGGCTCTATCATTGCCAAAGTCTCCGGATACAGGTTCGGGTGTTCATCAAGCATCAGGAGGTCTTGAATGTCATTCAGATCGTGGGGGAACAACATCGCGGATACATCCTCAAGTCTGCGTGCGATAAATAGACTTGCTGCTGAGAGCTGCAAAGTACATGAACTTCCTGGTAGCAGAGAGCTCCGTCCTATTAGTTGTGACGAATTCGTTCTTCCACGCTTTCAGCTTAATGGCATTAAAAGTATTTAGAAGTGTAATGAGACCGAATATATTAAAATAACCTCTACATTTCAGAGCTTCTTCGGGCCGCAGGCACGACTTTGTTCATAAAAAAACGAAGTAGCAGTAAGCAAGACTACGGCTCAGTGGAGTGAAATGTCCCGCCTAACGTGATGGTATAGGTGACGGATACCTTAGAGCACCACAAATAGATATATTTAAGATCAGAGTCCAACTTTTTTGCGTTTACCGGCTGGGATAGCTAAAGAAAAAAAAAACAAAGCGTTAGCGCCCTGACCGAGCTCGTGCAATTTAGGCACGGACCGGTAACGCCAGCAATGATTTAGCACGTTGTAGACAAAGGTTGCTGGGCTTTCGCTGGGAGACCATTAGTGTTAGTATTTGCGTTATCCTGAAAATTCTGCTTTGATTGTTCCCAGACAGATAGTTTAAAAGAAAGATCCTCAGATGCAGTATGCCGATGTGACACAATCGAAAATTATACTTCGTTGGAAGGAAGTAAAGTGGACGCGCGTACCTCTAACTGGCGTT
Organism: Phytophthora niederhauseri; assembly: GCA_024679275.1. Classification (NCBI taxonomy): domain Eukaryota; phylum Oomycota; class Peronosporomycetes; order Peronosporales; family Peronosporaceae; genus Phytophthora; species Phytophthora niederhauseri. The sequence goes on from JAIKVH010001210.1 coordinate 2,606, forward strand.
TGTATAGAACCCGTTGTATACTTTAGTGTCCGGTCTAGTAGTTGGCGAACTTCTTGTGTAACTGCGCGTTGGGGGTTAAGCCACAACTCTATGGACGTATGGACGGTTCTAATAGTTGAAATCAGAAAGATGCTGCGGCTGCGAAGCCGGCGCCGAAGATGTCTGTGGATAGCGGTTTTGCCAGCTCAAGGTTTGATATAACACAATATTCGAGTCAAGAAGCGCGGTTAGTTGACGATAACTATGGCTACCTACTGCAGCATCTGGCGGGTAATACAGGAAAGTTCAGTGATAATGATGCAGGCCCTGTTTATTTCTAAAAACTTGCAAACAAGTATTTCGCCCTTCAGATGTTTTTGCTCTCTCGCTAATTGCGATTTCGATGTCCCCTGAACGTTACCTATAACTGGGAATACAAATAGTTTTCATCTATGCTGTCGTTTGAGAGGCCGTGACGACTACAAATCATGTTTGCTGACGTCCCTTGAGTTGACGATGTCTGCGTCGGCGCCAGTTCCGGGGTCGGCTCGCTGCTGCTGGGGGGGGGGAGTTCGGCAACAAGAAGAACATCGCTCATCAGCTACGTGGAGGAGGAAATACGCTGATTAACTAGTAGTGGATAACCGTTCTGCCTGGTAGCTACAATCCAGATCCTACGCGCAGGAGGTGACAGAAGCTCCATGGTGGGTTTGGGAAAACCTAAACGTTGAAGTATCGAGGTAACTAGCTCTACATTGATGTTCAACTCTTCAGAGTGTCGATAAACGAATTGGCAGTGTCTTCCAAAGGAAGCGAGAAGACTTGGTACACTTGGTTGCTGGACTTCCTTTTTTTGAAATTAGATATCGTTACGAAGCCACCACGTAGCATGGAACACGATGGCCTCATCAGTGACGTGGTGCCGAGCAGCGCTGACGATTCCTCGCAGCACTCGTGTCCAAATGCAACAACTATGGGATTTTCGAAATGCTCTCCATCACTCCCGAGCTTGTCTCGAACTTGAGATTGATGGAGAGCATAGGCGATATTCAGTTAACTTTAGCTACCGGGGCCAATTTTTCGGCTTCAGTAATACCGACTTCAGTTACCGAGGTGCTGTCTAATTAATCTGTGTTGGGCTGGCCTATGCATTCCCTCCGGGGGTTACTGCTATCCCAGAATTAATGTTATCCCTATACACTAACTGTAGAATTAGGTGTACGTGTTAATAACAGTTAGTTAGTGTCTAGTAAATGTTGCTAATGTTGCGATTGTGCACTTCGCAGTCTAGTTGTGTGTCTCCGTATCGAGGCACGTGCTTGCTGTGAAGTTGTTGCCGATGGTAGGCAATTGTGGTACACGTGGTGACATACTGGGATCTGATTGGCGGAGTCCCAAGATTTGACACTTCTGATTGGCTGAGAGAAACGCTTGTTGAAGTTGCCTTTCTGGATACGATCTGCAACATTTACTTTTTGATCCCCAGCCTCCAATACGACGAAGTAGGAAGTGTGCGTTGGTACGATTCATGTTTAACCATAGGAGACTATGGTATGATTGTTAGTTTGGCCTAACTCATTCTAATTCACTTTCGGATGTCTTTCCTAACCAACACTCGACTACCACGCCTCGCTCGCATAATCTCAAGTGGTTATGAACCCAAGCTACGCAGACACCGTGAAGCTCGTGGAAGGCAACTACTTCCACTGGGAGTTCAACATGCGGATGAAGCTGTCGCACAAGGGACTGCTGGCCCACATCGCCAAGCCAGAGTTCGACCAGCTGAGTGACCGCTCCACGGTACAATGGAGGACCGACGATCTGAAGGCACTTGGTGTGATCGCTGGAGACGTGAGTCTCACATACCACGTCTACATCCGTGGAGAGACAACCGCTGCTGAATCGTGGCGCCTGCTTGAGGAGCCGTTCAACCGGAACACACTCAAGAATCGGCTCGTCGTGACCAAGAAGTTGCACAACTTCAAGATGGAGCCCGGGACGTGGTTCGCGGCACATGTGGACCGGTTCAAGGAGCTGGTGCTGCAAATTGAGGCGATTGGTGAATCTCTGGACGAGACTCGCCAACTCGTGCTGCTGCTGGGCAGTTTGACGGACGAGTACCTGATGATCAGCACCGTACTTGAGAACACGCCGAACATGGCGTTGGCGTACGCAATCCAAGCTCTGTCTGGTGTTGAAGTCTCGGAGGATTCGCCATCGGCTCGGGAGAAGGCATTCGCAACGAAGAAGGAGTTCCGCAAGCGCGGGTTCTCCGGGAAGTGCTTCTACTGCAAGAAGCTCGGGTACAAGGAACAAGAGTGCCGCAAGAAGAAGGCCGATGAGAGACGTGGACAAGTCGCGCAGGAGGCGTCGGACTTCGCGTTCACGGCTACGGGTGCAATGGTGAAGTCGGAGTGACTTGTGGACTCCGGTGCCAGCTCGCATATGACCAGCGTCCGGGACAATTTCGGAGCTGACGCCAGTCCGCATCACGATCGCGGATGGCACGAAGATCGACGCAGTTGCAAACGGCACCGTCGGATTGAAAGCTGATGGACGGGACGTCCGTCACGTTGTTGGATCTTCTCTACATCCCGGAAGGTGATGGGAGCCTCATCTCGGTGTCGAAGCTGGCCGAGAAGAACGTCGACACGCAATTCAGCAAGGACAAGTGTGGCTTTCTTTTTGACGGCGTGACGGTGATGGAGGCCGAGCGCTGTGGAAATGTCTACAAGCTGAAGACAGTGGGGGGCGAGGTGTGTCGTGCGGCGACGACATCTCGTAAGGAGCTATGGGCCGTCGTGCGCGCCCGCCTTGGCCACATCCCGTACAAGTGCTACGAACAGCTGTTGAGCATGGCCGATGGGGTACCGCGCATCGCAGGCGACGTGTCGGCAGATAACGTGTGCGCTGGATGTTGCAAGGGGGAGATGCGCGCTGACGACTTCCCACGTCACCCTGACCACTTGGTCAAGAGTGCAGGTGTACTCGACTTGGTGCACACGGACGTCACGGGCCGATGCAGACCAATACACCTGGAGGCTGCACGTACGCAGTGGCCTTCATCGACGACTGCGTGGATCGTGAATCGGATCCCGAATTCGGTGACCGTGAAGACACCTCACGAGATCGCGCACCGAATCAAGCCGCAACTCAAGAACATGAAGGTGTTTGGTGCACTCGGCTATGCCCACATCGCCGACGAGAAGTGTCGGAAGCTGGACGCGAAGGCGTTCAAGTGTCGATTCCTAGGGTACGAAGATGGTGTGAAGGGATATCGCGTTCTCAACGTGGCGACGGGATAAGTGCAAATCGTGCGCACGGAGAAGCTCATGGAAACGACTGAACCCGACCACCTGATGACACGCCTGGAGATCGACGACGATGAAGAACCAATTGTCACGGGCCCAAGCTCGGAACGAGTTCCTGCCCTGGTGCCTGTTCGCGACGTTTCGACTGAAGTTGAAGTTAGCGGCCCGACTATGTCACCGAATGACGTGACGATAGGTGGAGCAATCGTTCTGTACACTACCCATCCGATGATTACTCGATCGCGTGCTCGTCATATTGGAGAGACCAACGATCCTGAGGAGCCCGGAGCTCGCAAGAAGCAAGTCGTTGCACCATCCGAGATCAGGACGAAGCGTCAGAAGGTGGACCAAGGTCGCGCCAAGTCGGACGACAACCAGCTAGCCAACGAGATCAGGACGAAGCGTCAGAAGGTGGACCAAGGTCGCGCCAAGTCGGACGACAACCAGCTAGCCACCCACGGCGGAATATTGATGGCTGCAACGGAAGAGGTGCCAAGGTCGTACCAAGTGGCGATTACGAGTGAGGATCGTGCCCAATGGAAGGCAGCGATCGCAAGTGAGCCCAAGTCGCTGATGACGAACAAGACATGGAAGTTGGTGCCCAAGCCCAAACACCAGCGCGCGATTGGCTGCCGCTGAGTATTTGCACTAATGCGTGATAAGACGGGGAGAGCCGTTCGGTACAAGGCTCGTCTCGTGGCCAAGGGGTACTCGCAGCGACATGGAATCGACTACGATGAGACATACTCGCCGGTCGTGTACCTGAACTCCATCCGTGCGAAACTGGCGAAGTGCGGCGCCGACGGAATGGAGATTGACCGGTGTGACATCGACACCGCGTTTTTATATGGAAAGCTCGAAGAGGAGATCTACATGGTGTTGCCTGAAGCACTTCGAGAGCTGCTGGATTTGGCTGAAGCTCAAGGTGAAGATGATGTCGTCTGCCTGCTACTGCAGAGTTTGAATGGACTCAAGCAAGCGTCTCGCGTATGGAACGGGACGATCGACGCGCATCTCCAGAGCATGGGCTTTCGAGCTGCCGATGCCGACCCGTGTGTCTACACTAGAGGTGCTGGTGACGACGAGTGCGTGGTGTGTCTCTACGTCGATGACATGCTGATTGCATCTCGCCGGCGGACCATCATCATTGAGGCGGTGAAGGCAGGCCCTCGCGGACAAGTTTCGCATCAAGGACCTCGGACGCGCTCGATTCATCCTTGGCATCGAGATCGACTACAACATGGAGGCCAAGACGCTGGGCATCTGCCAGCGGGCATACTCCGCGTCGATCATCAAGAAGTTCGACCAAGAGAATGCGAAGCCGTGTCTGACTTCACTCGACCCAAGTGTGCAGTTGACCAAGGCGGACGAACCCCAAACCGAGGAGGACAAGGTCAAGTTGAAATCGAAGCCGTATCGCTCTCTCGTGGGAAGCCTGGTGTACTTGGCGTGTGGAACGCGACCGGACATCTCGGCTGCAGTGGCTAAACTGAGTCGTTTTCTGGAGAACCCCGGTGAGAAGCTATGGGATGCTGGTATCCGTGTGGTACGGTACCTGTTGAAGACCAAGAATCTCGGAATCGTCTACGATGGATTGCTTGGTACGGAGCTCGTCGCGTATTCGAACACCGACTGGGCTGGTAACCGCCACGACAGACGCTCTGTCAGCGGAACGATGCTGATGATGTGCGGTGCTCCCGTGGTTTGGCGCTCGACTTTTCAGAAGATGGTCGCGCTGAGCTCGACTGAGGCGGAGTACATGGCTCTCATCGAATGTGTGAAGGAGGTGGTGTGGATGCGACTCCTACTCAAGGGTTTGGGTGCAGAGCAAGATGGACCTACGGTGATCTATGAGTACAACCAAGGTGCCATGGCGTTAGCGAAGAATGTCGGCTACCAAGCTCGCACCAAGCACATCGACATCCGCTACCACTTCATCCGCGAGAAGATTACGAGTGGTGTTGTGGAGTTCGACTACGTTGAGTCCAAGAACCAGCTCGCTGATTTCCTGACCAAGGGACTCTCGACGAAGACTCTTCGCTATCTGCTCGGGCGCAGCAACATCACTGAGATGCTTGAGTAGACTGCGAATTGAGTGGGGGTGTTGCGATTGTACACTTCGTAGTCTAGTTGTGTGTCTCCGTACCGAACGAGCAACGCCAATTTAGGAGCAAGATGAGCGGGTATTTATCAGAACTTTGATATTTGAAAGGCTTTTACTGCTCTGTTTGGTCAATCTCTTCTTCTACATTATTTGCTAATAATGCAGCTTGTCGTTCGCTTTACCTCAACTTTAACCGCAACATATCGAAGAACTATTCCCCTGCTACTACCTCGTCTACTTACAGTCAGCACTAACAGCAACACGTTCCACACTAGTCAGAATTGAACGGTAGAGAAATGCATATCAGGGGTGCCCCACGGGGCAACCAACTGGGGCTGAAAGGTGGAGCCGAGAAAGTGCTGGTTGAGCAATTCACTCGAGAACTGATAAGAGCAATTTTATCGGTGGTCCCCTATCGCTAATGAACACCTGTTTTTTTCTCTTTAATTTAATTGAGTTCTCTCTGGTTTTGTTTTTTTAACTGTGATAGAGAAATGATCAGTTATCGGTCTCGCTATGTCTAAGGAAAAAAAGCAACGATTGCTAAAGCAGCCGTTTTTTGCTGGTCGCACACGTCACATATGATTCTGATTGGTCTGTTTAACCGTTTTTGAACATTCTGATTGGCTTCCAACTAAAAAGAGAGAGCAGGCCTCAAAAACGACGGCACGCTAAAAAGGTGGCACATGTTTCCGCCGCAGCTGACCAATCCGCACGCCTTCTTTCTTAGCGATAGCGGACCACCGATAAAATTGCCCTAAGCTGAACGATATCATAAAGCAGCAAGACAACTGGGTACAATTCGTACAGGGGCTGGCCACAAACGTGTTTGCCGAGTATTTTAATCATCGGAACGAATCACTTCCCAATCGGCGGCCAAGAGAGCACAACGGACAGACGACGAAGACCTCCAAAGAGCCAGTAAAGCTGGCCCCTTGCCTTGGGCGGGAAGTCCCCCATAGTGGGGCCAAGGTTAAAAGGGGGAGGCCTTCTCTCCGCTGCGCGCGCTACGGGAGGCGGCGCAGCGTGCAACCTGCAAGGGAAGCAGTCCGCGAGATATCCCGCGGCGCGGGGGCGAGTCGACGCGATCGGCACCCCTGCGCTAACGAGCGAAACGCTACAAGTTCCTACTCTTCTCGTATCCCAAGTCGCCGTCCCGTTCGCTGAGCGCGAACCCCGGTCCCACGCAGAGAACTCTCTCAAGACCGTGATGACCCCGTTGAGATCCAGTACCGGTTGTAACGTATAATACCGAATAGTATGCCCTAAGGTATTATAGTACCCTGCGAATAAAGTGCCCCATGGTGAGGGCATACTATTTCAATAGAGTGCCATCAAATAGAGTGCCATATATTAGAGTGCCGTTCCGAATAGACTACCGTCGGTATCGACTTCCGCACGCTATCCTGCGCTCACCTGAGAAGTGATAGACAATTCCCATCCACCCAAGCTTCGCTCCTCCATCTGCACCATGCTTTACCAGCTCATTCGTCAACATGCCAGCAAGACGGAAGAGCGTGGAGCTAAGCATCAAGAAGCAAGCCATCGAATGGATTGCGAGCGAGGGTGGCGGCGTCCCGTCTAGAGCGGAAGCCCATTTTCGTGCGTTGGGCTGGCGCATTTCGGCCGGCGCGTTTCGCCAGTGGTGGCACAACCGTGACCAAATCCTGGCTGGCCAAGGCAATCGACCGGCGCGTTTCGCCAGTGGTGGCACAACCGTGACCAAATCCTGGCTGGCCAAGGCAATCGCCGTCGTCTGGATGGTGGAGGTCGTCGACCGGTGCTGGGTGAAGCCGAGGACGTGCTTGTGGACCTCATCTACAACCGTCGCCTCCTGAAGGAGAAGGTTACGCGCGACTGGATCGCCGCTCAAGCGCGCCAGCTTTTTCGCTCCAGCAGAACGGAGGAGGAACACGAAGAGCACCCGATCCGATTTGCCGCTTCTGATCCATGGATTACGGCGTTCATGCAGCGAAACGGACTCAGCCTTCGCCGCCGCACGAATCTCACGACGCTCACGGACGACGAGCTGGTCAGCCGAGCTGTTTCCTTCATGCGTTTCCTGACGGACAACAAAGGCGACATGAACCGAGACCGCACCATCCTTATGGATGAGACTGCGGTCTATTTCGAAGACCCGCGTAATCAAACCGTTGACGAAATCGGCCGTCGTCACGTCGTGATTCGCTCCACGGGATTTGCTTCGATG
>JAIKVH010001211.1:0-10205 GCA_024679275.1 Phytophthora niederhauseri
CCCCGCCGTCTCCGGCTGCTCCATTACTGATTGCGATCTTTCGCAGCCGTCGTCTGTCGAAACAAGATGGCTACACTATTTTGGCATCGAATTATGTACGCCACACCATTTTCACGGACTGACGTTGGTGGTCACAGTGGACGCAGCGCGCAGCCATTTATCATCGCCGGACACAAGACTCCAAGAGCTCTTGACGCCTTAATCCATCGCCATGCCCAAGGCCGAGAAGGGGAAGCCCAAGCGCGCGTGCCCGCTGGAGAAGCAGCTGGCCTATGACAACAAGCCGTGGTACGACCAGAGCGGCGGCAAGAAGGGCGCGCGCCGCGACGCCGACGACTCGGACGACGACATGGCCGAGGACGTGGTGCCCGAGAAGCTGAGCCGCCGCACGCTGGCGCTCGCGCGGCAGCAGCAGGCCGAGGAGCAGGCCCGCCAGAACAAGAGCAAGGCGCGCCAGGCCGCCGCGCAGCAGCCCGCCAAGCCCCAGGCGCAGGACAGCAGCGACGAGTCGGAGGCCGAGTCGGACGACGACCAGGACATGGACACGGACGAGTACGACGGCCAGGACCTCGTGCGCATCAACGACGGCTACGTGGAGGAGGTGGAGATCTGCGAGGACGACGAGGAGGCGCTCGCCAACTTCATGGTGGGCGCGCCCGAGCGCCGCAACCTGGCCGACATCATCATGGACAAGATTTTCGAGAAGGAGGCCCGCGAGCGCGGCGAGATGGACGACGACAGCCAGGCCCCGCAGAACAGCAAGTTCGACCCCAAGATCGTCGAGGTGTACACGGGCGTGGGCAAGATCCTGCAGCGGTACACGTCAGGCAAGCTGCCCAAGGCGTTCAAGGTCATCCCGAGCTTGAGCTACTGGGAGGACATTCTGTGGCTCACGAGCCCCGAGAAGTGGTCGCCGCACGCCATGCGCGCCGCCACGCGGTTGTTCGCGTCCAACTTGAACCCCAAGATGGCGCAGCGCTTCTTCAACATCTTCCTGCTGGAGCACGTGCGGCAGGACATCCACGAGAACAAGCGCCTCAACTTCCACCTGTACATGGCGCTCAAGAAGGCGCTCTACAAGCCGCAGGCGTTCTTCAAGGGTATCATCATCCCGCTGTGCGAGAGCAGGAACTGCACTCTGCGTGAGGCGGCTATCATCGGCAGCGTGCTGTCTAAGGTGTCGGTGCCCGTGATCCACTCGGCCGCCACGCTCATGAAGCTGGCGTCCATGGAGTACTCGGGCGGCAACAGCATGTTCATCCGCGTGCTGCTCAACAAGAAGTACAGTCTGCCCACGCGCGTGATCTCGGAGCTGAGCCAGCACTTCCTGCGCTTCACGTCCGACACGCGCAAGCTGCCGGTGCTGTGGCACCAGTCGAAGCCAGCACTTCCTGCGCTTCACGTCCGACACGCGCAAGCTGCCGGTGCTGTGGCACCAGTCGCTGCTGGTCTTCGCGCAGCGCTACAAGAACGACATCCCCAAGCAGCACAAGGAGGCCATGAAGGCGCTGCTCAAGCAGCACTTCCACCACCAGATCACGCCAGAGATCCGTCGCGAGCTCTACAACGAGATGTAGATAGACAGCCGCATAGTGCATGCACTTGGCACCCATGCCGCGTATATAAAGTTACATTTGGTCTTACACAGTCGGTGTCGTCGTCCTCCACAACCTGTGTCCGCATCTCCTCCCAGTCCGTTCTCCAGATCCCACTCTCACTCCACAGTTCCCTCTCCATCACACGTTGGTGTCTTTATCAGATCTCCCTCATCCTCGCTATATCCACAACACGCATCTGGTGACGGTAGCCACATCGCAGGGACACTTTGGAGCTCCTGACCCATTTCAAGAAAATCTTAGCGGAGACCATCCCATGACGGACTCCTCGGACGCGTTCGAGCTGGAGCGCGCGCTCTTCAGCGAGAAGGGCGTGTGGTTCTACCAGATCCTCGGACGCGTTCGAGCTGGAGCGCGCGCTCTTCAGCGAGAAGGGCGTGTGGTTCTACCAGGTGCCGGCCAGCCAGGTGACGAGCCTCGCGCCGCGCGCCGACGCGTGGGACCCGGAGCACCCGTTCCTCACGGGCTCCGTGCGCGTGCTGCAGAGGGGCGACGCGTGCTTCGTGCAACTCTTCGAGCCCGTGGCGGCCGAGCAGGACGAGGCGGAGACGGCCGCAACCCCCTCGCTCTTCGCGCAGTGCCCCCTGCAGATCACGCGCGAGCTGGCGCTCGACGTGTACGTGCACGACTGCGTGGACTCGTCGCGCTACTTCATGCTGCGCGTGGAGGACGAGCAGAGCGGCCGCCGCGCCTTCGTGGGCATCGGCTTCCCGGACCGCACGGCGGCCTTCAACTTCAAGGCCACGCTGCAGGACTACGCCAAGTACGCGCTGCGGCAGCTGGAGGTGGAGCAGGTCGAGGCCGCCGACCAGCAGACGGGATCGGGCGCCTCGTCGTCGCCCAAGAAGCCCGACTTGAGCCTGCCTCAAGGCACCACGATCCGGATAAACCTCAAGACCAACGGAGCTGAGGACGGAGAGCGCGCGGCCACGCGCCCTCGACGGAGCAGCAGTGGAGGAGGTGCAGTGAGTCCGGCCAAGGTGCCGCTCATCCCGCCGCCACCAGGAGACTCGCCGTCGTCGGCTGTCAAGGTGCCGGCCATTGCCCCTCCACCGGCAGTAGCGGAACCGACGACTGCTGTTGATGACGAAGACTGGGGCGACTTCACGTCGGCTTAATGTAAGAGGAAGCTGGATAGACAAAAGCGTTGACAAGGTGGATGGGCTGAGAGATGACAGACACAAGTGAGTTGGCTAGAAGACCAATGAACGTGGCTAAACTCCTACGTAGTATTCATTAAAGAAAAAAAACAAAAGCAAACAAAAGCAAACTTGCGTCACTACAGTAGCTGGAGGCACTTGCATCCAGCGGATGCACGTAAAGCCGGCACGTAAAGACTTGTGCTTCTTGCAGCTAAGGAGCTTCTCAGCGCTCACCTTGAATGAGACCCCACTCTTTTAGCACTCGGAGAACCACTGACTCCACTTGGTCACACGAAACGGGTCTGCCACCAGTAGATAAGCTCATACTCGCAGCTTCCTGGTCGTCCACTCGGCCTCTGAGGGCAAGATGTTGTGGCGCACTGGGGGCTGGAGTTTCCTCGCTCAAATGCGACCCCTCTTCCTCCTCTTCCGAATCGCGGTCATTCCATTCGAAAAGGTTGTCCAGCCTGCGGCAGATTGCAGGGGTCATTTTCTTCAGGGTGCCCCGAGCATTAACACGACACTCAACCTGAAGTTCGCGGCGCCGACCAGGCGACATGTCGAACCACAGCGACCAAGAGCTGAACCGCTCAGTAATAAACTCCCACGCGTTGCGCAGTAGCCGCGTTGTTGACTTGACTGCTTCCACACTGCGTCTCTTGCCGCCACCTAGGAACCAGAACTTCCGTGAAACTTGAACGCTAAAGCAGCCATACTCCTGACACTGGACCAACGCGTCGGCTAGCAGCTCCAGCTCGGCCGACGTCCATCTCAAATTTCGTCGTCTCAGACGCAAAGAAGCAGGGTGTCGCGCTTCTGCGCCCGTTGTTGGAGGTTCAAGCCGAAGTGCTGTTGCCGGACACGCCTTCGAGAGCTGCTCCAAGGCCTCGTAGACTTCGAGATCCAAATAGCCGCCAAGGTGGCGATTGTAGGTGGCTCGGTCGATCCGTGCCGGGACAGTACCGTGATTCTGCTTCCGTAGATGCGACTGCGCCAGCTTATATCGGTCGATCAAAAGAAGCATTTGAGCACTCGTCTCCTCCACAGAGCGCAGACAAATGTTGCCCAGCTCCGTGAAGGAGTAGTGCAGCGTGTACAGTCTCCTCCACAGAGCGCAGACAAATGTTGCCCAGCTCCGTGAAGGAGTAGTGCAGCGTGTACTTCACTACCAAACGAGGTCGCACCAGAGACTCGCTCGGAAACCGCTTTAACGTCATCCTGGCGGCGGACACGAGTTGGAGCTGCTCCGATTTCACCCACTTCATCTTCGCCAAGTTCGGTAGAAGAATGATCCGCAGTAGCAACGGCAGCAGTAAAATAGTTCTCGTCCCAGCCTAGATCTGTTTGCACACTACCTTTCCCACTGGGATGTTGCCAACGCTATAACTGCTGCATCTACCGACATTTTCGCAAAAGCCACTTTCATAAAAAAAAAAAAAAACTAGGAACCAGCAAGTTCACGTACACACCAGAGTGAGAGTGATGCTAAGTGGGGTGTATGTATCGTGAGAGCGGTTCGGTATATGATGTTTCATTATCACCCCACACGTGGAGGATCCCCGCACCTTGGTAACCGCATCCTTCACCTTTCGGATGAATTAGGCAACTATTCGCACAGGCAACCAAACTACATCGTGTTAATTGAGATATCAAACACAGTCAAACTGCGCTAATTAAGAACCAAACTACTCTTCATGCACTTGCTCGACCTCCCTCGTGCTTGGGCCTTGTTCATCTCCTTCCTAAGCGAGTGACCTACCATTACTGCATTTGCATGCCACGGAATGAGAAGAAAGCCCCTCCATCACCACACATGCAGTAGCTATGTGGGTACTACAGTATATACCATGTAGACGATAGCGTCGTGGGAGATCTTCACGTAAACTAGCTGATTATGACCTTGTTCGGGATGTTGCCGGGTTTATGGAGGATGTTGCCAATCGACGATTGTTTGTTGGTGTTGGCGATAGAAACTAAGAAACTTACTGTACATTTTCATGAGCCTTCGTCTGCTTGCATAGCAAAACGCTTCCAATCACTTGAGGTGACTAAACAGCTCGTACAATGATCGTGCTTGCTCGGTCTTGAGACAACCTGCCCTGCCAGTAGTGAGTTGTGTAAAACGCTTCCTGGCGCAAAAATGAGTTGCCGAATGCACGAGAGTTCGCCCCATTCTCAATTTTCCGGACTACAAGTGACCCCAGTCCACTATGAGAATGTCATTGACGCTTAGGCTCCACCCATCGCATCTGGGTGTGGCTGGAATGGTCCTTTTCGTGCTGCTTACCATCGTTGTCGCGGCCCCGACCGTCGTGGCGGTCGATCACAGCAGTGCCGACGGCGATCCCGTGCCAAGCCTGTCCGAGATGGACACCTACGACGCGCTCGCCATCGCTTTCATCGTTGTGGGCATGGTCGTGTCCTCCGCTGGCGGTATCGGCGGCGGTGTCATCATGGTGCCGGCCATGGTGCTCATCATGGGCTTCGACATCAAGCGTGCGACGCCCATTTCCAATGTGGGTATCCTGGGCGGAGCTTTGGCGAACGCTTGGTTCAACATGCAAAAGCGCCATCCGTCTGCAGACCGACCGTTGATAGACGCTGATCTCGCGCTCGGAATGATCCCCGTCGTAATCGGAGGCACCGTGCTAGGCGCGCTCATCAACAAGCTGCTGCCGAGCTACATCGTATCGCTGCTATTCGTCGTGGTGCTGGCTGCCAGCGGAACGCGGATGATGATTAAAGGAATTCAGTTGTACAGAGCTGAGAGTGCCAAGAAGGCACAAGCGGACGCTGACTCCAAGGACACGGCGGATGCAGCAATGAGCCCCGACGCATACGCTCAAGCACTCACGCCCAACCCCTCCATTGACAGTGATGCCTCCGCAGCTAAATCTGCGTCTGCATCGGCGCAAGCCGTGTCACTCAGCGTGCCACTTGATAATGAACAAGATGCTGACGCCAACAAAGCGTTCGCAGAAATACTGGAGCAAGAGCGCCACTTCGCCTGGAGAAAGCACGGAGCCATCCTCGTATGCTACCTCGGTGTTGTGGCGACGAGTATCGGTGATGCATCTGTGTTGTGCGGAGGCGTGGCCTACTGGGTGATCCTGTTGGCGGAGATTCCGTGGGTGGCCGGCTTCATCATGCTCAGCTCGCACTACCTGCACAAGGAGTATCAGCGCAAAGCTAGCGTTGACTATCCGTACATTGAAGGCGACATCCGTTGGACGCAAAAGGCCGTGATATGTTTTCCTCTCGGGTGTGCGCTTGGAGGCATCGTTGCGGGTATGTTCGGCGTCGGTGGGGGTGTCATCACTGGTCCGATCATGATCGAGATGGGGATCGTGCCGGAGGTGGCGTCGTCCACGATGGCGCTGATGATCCTGTACTCCTCAGCGGCTGCGACGGCGAAGTACACGGTGTTCAACATGATCGCATGGGACTGGGCTGCTCTATTGTGCGCAGTAACTTTCGCTGTAACCTCGGCAGCGCAGGTGGTGATCCTTGCATACGTGAGGCGGAGTGGGCGTCAATCGATCGTCGTGCTCTGCATTAGCGCGGCTGTGATCATAGGCACCGCGCTCATGACGTACCAAGCGGTAAAGACCACGATCGATGGTGCGGGTGAGCCCTACACCGCGGACATTTGCAGCTAGCTCAGCAACTATAGACTGTTCTAATCAAGACATTTTGAACCATTCGTGGTAGTTGTGGTAACTTGCGCGACAGTACAGTGTGGTGCAGTTACTGCACTGCAGTACATGTACTAGACTTCCTGGCACCCCGCTTTGCAGCGCTACATGTTGGTTTCTTGGATGTCAAATTGAGCAGGCTCGTAATGCTGCTGCGGCCAAAGATGCTTTATGTGGCATGTGGGCGTTCTAGAAGGTCGTGTCCAGCTGTTCTTGTGGATCACGTGTGAAAGAGAACGTACGCTGAGTATTTCCCGCAGTGCTGGTTTCCAGGGCATTTGTCGTTGCGCTGGTGTCAGGGGCACTTTACAGATAACCGAGCTGAGATGCCAAAGCTTACAAAACCTCTAACAGCTGGAACATGATTCACCCCATGCCGGTTACAATACAGTAGACATAACGTCACTGCCTACGTGAAATGACGTTCTAAATTGTCATCTACGTCTCGTCGTTAGTTTTTTTTTCGTTTTCGCTGGGAGATGACGCTCCACAGCGCAGCAATAATACATGTACCGGTACATGTATCCGGATAATACGCTACATGAATAATACATGAAGAGAGCGTTCACAACTTAAAAAAAATCGTGCATGTATAAGGTTTACGGAGTATGACATCGCGCTCGACGTGATCCTGTCACAAAAACTGAAAAAAATCTACAGCATGAACCTACACGGACTTGCTTGGGTATTGGAAGACTGCATGTACCGAGGTGGGTGCGCTCTCTCCGAGTCTCAACAAGGAGAACCGCCAAGCTTAGAGCGACAGAGCTGCAGGTGTTTCCGCGGTCCTGATAAAGCTGGTCGGGTCCGCACTTCAAGGACGCAACGAACGCCCATCCTGAAGTTGACGTCCTTTCTATTTCGCACGGGGTTCACTGGGTGGTTGCTGACCACAGCTGGGCAGCTTGACACGACCTTCTAGAACGCCCACGGCCACTAAGAGCATGTTCGCGAGTAGCAGCGCCGGCACCGCCATACACCGCTCCGCTTCATTCCCGAACCTTGCCGTCAAGGCAACTCGCTCTTCCACTGTCCGCCTTGCAGCCGTGATCGTTTCGACACTCGTAGCGGCGCCAACGGATACAATTTCTTTGAAGTGGCCTCCATAGTGTCGCCCTCAGTACGGAATTTGCCGACTGGAGAACAAGCGCAAGAGCTACAGAGTGTGTGTACACTAGTCCATGAGCACGGCCACGCTGCTGCCCGACATGACGCTGGAGCTGACGCGGCTCGTGCAGCGCGCCGAGCTGGCCTCGTCCGACCTGTGGGCCTGGCTGCAGCGTCGGCTCGCCGCGTTCACGCGCGTGGGCGCCAAGGCGGCGCACAAGACGTCGCGCCTGGCCGCCGACGTGCGCGGCCACGTGGAGGAGCAGAACCCGTACGCGGTGGGCGGCGTCGCCACGCTGGTGGCGGTCGCGCTGCTGCTGGGCGTGCTGTTCGTGTGGGTGGCGTCTCGCCAGGTCCGGCCGCGCAAGCTGCCGCCCGCCAAGCTGGAGAAGCGGCCGTCGTCGCCCACGTCCAAGCGGCTGCGGCACAACTCGAAGCACTCCAAGTCGTTCTCGGACCTGCTGCAGGCCGAGCACGAGCGCATGCAGGAGAACCGCCAGCTCGAGCTCGAAGACAACATCACGTTCCCCAAGGAGCTGCGACAGAACTGCGGCCCGGAGAACCTCAAGTTCATCTACGACACGCTGTCCAAGGTCTTTTCCTTCCTGCGCGGCGAGTTCGTGGAGCCGCTGGCGCGGGATCTGCGCATCCTGCGCTTCTCCAAGGGCCAGACGATCTTCGACAAGGGCGAGCTGGATGGATCCATCCTGCTGATCGTGAATGGGTCCGCCTCGCTGTCCATCCACGGCGAGAGGGAGGAACAACGCTTCTCCAAGCTGCTGGGGCGTGGTGACACGCTCACGTCGTCGCTGCCGCTGCTGACGGTGCTCGTGAACGAGCTGCAGCTTGGGGAGTGCAGCGCGCAGGTGAAGAAGGTGTGCGGCAGCTTGTCTGCGCGAGCGGAAGAGGACGGCACGCGCCTGTTCAAGATCCCGACGCACTCCATCAAGGAGGTGCTGGAGAAGTACCCCGAGGCCTTCTACCGCCTCTCCCAGGCGGCGCTGAGTCAGGTGGAGAAGATCACCGCCAAGTCGCTGATCGACCACTTCGGACTGTCGTCGAAGATTATCAGCGCCACGCCGCTCGTGCACCCGCTCCTGTTAGGCGGTGAAGAAGGCGAGAAAACAGCGGAGGACACCCCCGTCAAGGACCTGGTGGAAAGTGTGGCGGACGCTATTGGTTTGCACGACTCGGAGCTGAGGTCGACGCTGGCCAGCTGCGTCAAGGTTATCAAGCGTACCAAGAAGCAGACAATCCGGGAGCCCGGTGACTCGACCGCGCTGGGAGTCCACATCGTCCTGAGCGGATCAGTCAGTGTACAGGTTGCCACGGCTACCCAGACGTACGCTGAACTGTACAAGGCCACGAAGGGATGTGAAGTTGGTATTTCGACGTGCTTCGTTGGATCACACTACTTCGCAACTCGCAATATCTGTCTGGAAGACACCACGCTGCTTTGGATCCCGGACGCGCTGTTCTGCAGCTTGTTACAGATCAACCCGGTAGCTGTGAAGTGCGCGCGCCACCTGATTGAGCAGTACTCCGACTTGGTGTGTGTAGCTGATACATCGTTCGACTGGCTGCACCTCCACAGTGGCGAGAGTCTGTTCGATCGTGGCGATCTGTGCGATTCTGTGTTCACAGTCATCAGTGGCCGCCTTCGAGCGGTGCAAGTGCACTGCTACCGTGGTAAGGAGGTGGAGACGACAAATGAACTGGTGCGAGGAGCGACTTTGGGTGCGATGGACATGCTTGGAGCGGGAGCCAGCAACTCGTCGGTGTTTGCTATTCGTGACTCCCAAATCTCACAAATGTCTCGCAATGTGTTCGACTACGTGGTCAACAAGTACCCCACAGTGCTTGTTCACTTCACCAAGAACCTGGCGCGCCGGATGCCGACACCTCGCGTGGATTCCCTGAAGCCCGATGCTAGTGGCCTCAAGGCTCGCAGCAACTACTTGCTGTCTCTGGGCTCTGGCTCTACCACTACCGACGGACAGAAGACTGGAAGCAACCTCCCTATTGGTACGGTTGCTGTGATTTCGCTGACCCAGAAGACCAAGATTCAGACGTTCTGCTCTCACTTGGAGAAGTCGCTGAAGACGCTGGCCACGGTGGAAACAGTATCATCGCAGAAAGCCAAGGCCTTCCTGGGCGACCAGTGGATCAGCAATTCGCGCGTTTCAAGAGCAAACCTTACTGCGTGGATGGGTGACATTGAGAGCTCCAATGAACTTGTGATTTACGAGGCTGACCCGCAGTTGACGGCTTGGACTAAGCTCTGCATCCGTCAAGCTGATCACGTCCTCCTGCTGTGCTCCGACGCCCACCCGCAGCAAGCATTTGTCAGCGACATGATTTCTATTCTCGAGGATGCGTGGGACAAGAGAGATGCCGAGATCAACGTCGTGCGTGTTCGCGAGAAGGACTGGACTTTGACTGCTCTCGAGGCCGCTGCTAAACAAGAGGCCAATGGGTCCTCGCGCTCGTATGCACTGAAGAAGAAGCTGCGTCTGCGAATGGATAGCCCCTTGCTGCCTCGATTTATTCTCCCCATGGAGCGATACGAGTGGATTAGCGGCTACCACAACGTGCAGCTCCCGTTTGAGGATCATCGATCCGATTTCATGCGCTTGAGTCGACGA